>VZQC01006589.1:6624173-6888899 GCA_009823505.1 Rhizomys pruinosus
CCTGGAAATACTGTGCAGCAGAGGCAGCCATGTGCCTGTATATCCCAAATCTAATTGGCTATTGGCTCTCCCCTTGGAGAAATAACCCATGGCTGATGCCACAAGCTTACATCCTCTACAGGTTAGGAGATGTTATAAGCCACAGTAAGACCCTGTCATATTTAACAGGGGGGAAAATTGTAATTCATGGATTAACATATCCAAACATGTGTCTATGCTAAAGTAACCTACCATAACTATTAGTGCTGCTTAAATACCTATATATCTAATTGCTTGTTCTTCATTAGTAGGATCGAAAGGTTATTCCTGGACAAACTGTCAGCCCATGAAAGGAAACAGCCAGAATTGACCAGAGTCCAAGTCAACAGCTCCAGAGAGAGTGGACTGTTTTACCTCTCATCCACCTGTGCCCCTTTTCTAAGCCTAGGGAACAACCTGCGGAAGAGGGGGCGTGGTAGAATGTAAGGGCTGCGATTGGGGTGAATGGTGAAACTACAGCAATGTAGTCTGGACACTCATTTGATCAACTTGATTGAACAAACAACCTGTCACCCCCCACTGGATGGTGGGGCTGTAGGTGTTTGGGCACAACAGCCTGCAGATAGGTTTTGCATGAAGGATGCTTGTACTCATGGATTATCACTTATAGCTAAAAATGTGAAAAAAAAAACTGAGAGAAAGATGCAGGACAGTTATGGCAGAATGCATGATCTGGGATGGGGTGGGGGTGGGGGGGGAGGGAAAGGGAAATAAGCCTGAACTGAATTGGAAAAAATGTATGAAATGCACAAAGCATCAATAAAAACTAATTTAAAAAAAAAAAAAAAGAAATCACCATTCTACTTCATGGACTGTCACTGACCTGGGGATTATCTCCATATGACTCAGTGGGCCTGACCTGAGAGTTGGAACTCAGCTATTTCCCCCACAGGATGGGAATGTCTTCAACATTCATGCTGTGACCATAGCAACCTGGCTGCACACTGTGGCTCAGTGCACACTGCCCCCAGTTGACGTATTCTGGCCACGTGGCTACTGTATCCTTATTTGTGGCAACATGGCCTACCTTTTAAAAATATTTTATTGAGCTTTTGTACATTTCATATAACAGTTCTTAATTAAATCCAGGCTCCTTCCCCATCCCTGTTCTGGCAAACCACTGCCCACTGGACACTTTACTTTTGACACCTTTATTCTTAACATAATTGTTTTGTATACTTAACTCTTAAAATAATTTGAAACATGGGGTGTTAATATTCAATATTGCATCCTTGATTATTACAATATTCATGTGCTCATCTCAACAGAAGGGTGACTCCTTGACTCTCTGTGTACCCCACGAGTCTCAACTCTGAGTGCTAAGCTTCTAACATACAAAGCACCAGCCATAGTTTCCTCTTCTGAGAGCTCACTCTAGATCTAAGAGTGTGCTCCAGTCCAGGAGGGAGCCCATGTCCTTGCCTGACTGAGTGGTGGGAAGGCAGAAGCAGAGCCTGTCTGTGCGATGGGTGTGTGGGGTCCTGGATTACAGCCGGACCTCAGTGTCGGCACTGTCTGAGGCTACACCGGCATCCTCCGCCTCACCTGCCTCTATGGCTTCATCTTCTACATGCTGGCTTCAGTCCTGCTGACCTTGGTCCTGACTGTCAAAGTAGGAAGGAGGTGGAACAAGCATTTAGGTCTCAAAGACCTCTCTTTACAGGAGGCCTTGTGGCTGGGAGGCCTCTTCACCAACTTCCTGTTCTGGATTTTTCCTCTATGGCGCGTGCAGGTCTACTGAGATGAGGGCAGGGGTGACTTTTTACAAACACAAACAAAATCCAGATTGGGAAGACTGTGGCCAGAAAGTAAAACTGTGTAGACTCACTAGTTTATAAATCGCGAGCTCCCTGTTTGTTCTTTACTGTTCCAATTTATATTTGAAGACAAGGAGCCTGAATGTTCTTCAGATGAAATGACGTGTGGTAGTTTGTCAAGTTCTTTCCTACCTTAGTGCATACCCAGCCAAGATTTGAAGTCACTAAGATCTGACTCCTGGAGAACAGGCACTGGACTGGACCATAGCCTATAATTTTTTAGATTTACACCTGGTAGGGCCAAAGGGGCATACATGAGAGAACTAATGTTAATATCCTAAGAACTGATAGTAGTTTGTACTTATTAAGTCCTCTCTGCATGTGGGCATCATGCTTTGCACTTTTTACATCTGGTATCATTTAATTTTAGCAATAAATAACTCTATGGAGATTTTACTGTTACTCTTCTGTTGATGAAGAGTCTGAGGCTCAGAGAGGTTAGAAGCCCTTGCCAGAGGCCACCCAGATGGGAAGAGGCAGACCCAGGATCTCCTTACAAGTTTCTACATCTTGCTGTGTTGGCTGAGGGTACCATTCCAGCATCCCCTTCCACTAACCACCATTTTCAGGTATGAATGAAATCAGTTAAGTTCCATTTCAACTGCTCAAAGCTAGTTGTCTTTCTCATAAGAAAAAAAAAATACAAGCTATTTTTCTAAAATGTGTCTTACGGTGATTAAATAGATTATTTAGACATTTAAGATGAAGTGTGAGTGTTTTTTTTCTTTTTTTTTTTTTTTTTTTGGTGCAATTTGCTTCCGACTGTTCATTTGTAATCTTTGTTTTTGTCAGGAGGATTATCTTTAGGATGAAATACATATGTTGAATTGAAAAAAAATACAATTGTGTTAAGCCTGTAAAAAATAAGAGTGTGCTGGGAGGATCCTTCAGCCTAACATTGAGCCTCTCTCTTAAGATACATGGAGACTGAGGTCATGTTCTTCTGATGCCTCCAATTTTCCAGCAAGTGCAGGGGACTTTAGCAAAGCAAGCTTTTGTTTTCATGCCCTGATGAGCTGCATCCATGCCTGATTGTTGTGGGATGATCTCATGTCTGTGGATGGAACAAGGCAATATTTCTCTTCTACCGACTAAATTAATAGAAGGGCCTCCGATTTGAGGACACTGGATATCACAGAAGGGTCAGGACTGTTTGATTTCTTGTCACTCTCCAAACTAGAGAGGATTCTATGAACCGTTGACAACTGCTAACAAGGCTTCCCTGATACTGGAGAGTGGGCTAGTATGACTCAAGAATGCTCGGATTTGACTTACATGTTCACAGCTCATATTAATGAAATTTACAGCATTTAACTCACACTTTAGTTAACTGGTTTAGGAAAAGTAAATGTCATATTGCCATTGTAAATGGACAATCAAGATTAACTGATCTAACATACCTAATTACAAAATATGAACAAATATAATGAAAATGAACATTTTTTGAGAGATTGATGACATTGTCTACCACTCAGAACTCCCCACTTGGATATGGGGGATAATTTCCAAGCTCTGAGGGAATGCCTGAAACAAACCACAAAAGATCATGAACTATATCTGTGTTTGCATTTTTCACAAACACCCACACATATAATGCTTTATCCTATATTTGCAAACACAAATTGTGTATCTCTTAACTTATCATATACTGCAACATTTATAGTTTGAGCTGCGGAAGCAAAACCAGCTCTTATTTCTTTTATCCTTCTTCATAAATTCATGGAAATAGTATTTGTTCAAACCATAGTATTTAGTGACCTCAACATACCAGTTTCCCTTTTCCTTGCTTATTAAGTCAAGCACTTTCAGTTGTTTCATTTAGAGGCTTTGTTGGTATACCTGAACTTCCAGTCTCACTATTTTTGTGCCTTTTGCCATTGTTAAGTAAAATAAAGTCTATTAAGTCCTGAAATATCATGCCTCACAAAGCGGTAACTGTCAATCTCATTAGCAAAATGCTGTCTAACTACCAAGTGGATGGGCGGAACCTTTTAAATAATTTTAAATGATTTCAGTGTTGCAGTTAGTTTCTACTTACGAAGAGTCATTACTCTTACCCACATAGGAAAAGAGGTAATTATTAGAAGATTCAGGGTGAATGACAAACTAACTCTCATTATCTTTAGAGTAAGACACATTTAAAAAAATGATAGCTGAGATCTGCAGATTCATAGAGGAGATGCGAGAGCCATAAGCTGTTAGAAACACCTAAATAGCTACCATCACAGTGAAAACTTTCCCATGCTGGGCAGGGCAGTACCTAGGGAAGAAATCACATTTTCATTGGTTTTAAAAGTAAGAACCGGGCTGGAGAGATGGCCTAGCGGTTATGAGTGCCGACCGCTCTTACAGAGGACCTGGGTTCGATCCCCAGCACCCACATGGCGGCCAAGAGCCTTCTGAAACTCCAATTCCAGGAGAACTCCAGTTCCGGGGGAATCCGACACCCTCTTCTGACCTCCGCGGCATTGCACTACACGGGTGCACAGACTTGCATGCAGACAGTACATTCATACACATACAGAAATAAAAAAAAAAATTAAAAAAAAAAAGTAAGAACCTTGCTAAGGTCTCACTATTAAGGCATCAGAAGGGTTCTTATGTATTTATACATGTAGAAGTGGAAAATAATACTTTATTTGTGAACTCAATTTACTGTTCTCCACAATAAACATCTATTCTCAAAAGGAGATGACCTTACTATGGTGGTTTGAATGAGAACGTCCTGCTCACTTGGTCAGTGGGTGTTGCAGGTGGAAGGTCAGGGAACCTCTAGGAGGTGCAGTCTTAGGGCATAAAGCACATCACCAGGGTCAGCTTTGGGAGTTCATTGTTTCTTCTCACTTTCAACTTCCTTCTTTACTTCCTGTGCCCATTTGAAGATGTGAGCCCTCAAGTTTTTAACTCCAGCCTCCTCTGTTGCCATGGTTCCCCCACTATGAGGGACACTGGATCCTGAAGACAAATAAGGTCTTCCTTTTCTAAGTTGCCTTGGTAATGACCTTTGATCATAGCAACAGAAAAATAATATATTTGGAAATCCTAATTTCACTTATACAAGAAGTGAGCTGCCCACTCTATTCCAGTCTAAGCTTCACATGGAAATATATTGAAAATAAAAATGAATCACAACATTTCAGAGCACTGTCCTTCCTCAGATCTAACCAGCATATGGACGTGGATTCAGCATGATCACAGTGAGGAATGGCCAAATGAGCTGCAACACAGCAGATTGCTGAGACAGATCGCACGCAGGCCAAGCCCACATTAACAGGAAAGATGAAAACACAGCTACTGGAATTCAAAGGCTCTGGCTAATCAACTAAAATGAAGGGTAACCATGTCTATCTCCTGGCCAGATTAACATAAAATTCCCATTAAAGACTTTACTTCAGTTGGTAATGCCTTGATATAGCATGTTACTTTTCAATAAAGAAAAGAAAAAAAATAATGATAAATACTAGAGTATTTATCATTAAATATGACAAATATGAAAAACACATTTAAAATAACTTTAATTAATGATGACATTTCAAGACTAGGCAGCAGGCAGTAGCAGTTGGTAATTGAAATGAAAAATGAAAAATCCAAGCAAAGTTTAAAAAAAAATGTTAAAAGTAAATTTAAAAGTACTTAACATGAATTTACATCAACTAAGAGTGTTTGAAAAGCTCTAACGTTCAGAATGAGCGTCTCTGAGGAAAGAGGGTGAGGGTTCGAAAGGAGTGGGCAAAAGCAGTCACCCTGAAAACCGAGGGATGGGAAGAAAATGCACATATAGAATAGAACCTCCAAAGTCCAGGAAAGACGCCACGGCATGAATCTCAGTCGACAGTGTGAAGGGAAGGGTGCCAAGGAACAGATGAAGATAAAGTGACGAAAACAGAGAGCGCGAGAAAAGTAATGGAAAGAACAAAACCACGGATCCTGGATGCTCAGAGAGTGCAAGGAACATGATACCGATATAATAGTCAAACTGCAGCAAAAACAAGAGGAGTTTCGACAGAAACCGTGTGTGGGAGGGACTGTCTGTCGTGCTTACAGTAGTAACAAGGTAAGGATTAAAGGGGCTTCCCGTCACAAACTAAGAAAACAGAGTTGCTAGCACATGGCCACCTCTCAAAGGCTTTTCACCAACGACTCACATACACACTGGTGGTCCGAGAAAGGTTCAACTGGCTTGGGCTGTCACAACGTTCTCTGTGTCTGTGTAAGTCCTCACTCTGTTGACAAAGTCAGCAAGGGCTCTCTTCAACAAAAATATTTCCATAATTAGTTAAACGACTCTGCTGCTGAAAGAACAAAAGAACAAGAACCTCCATTCCATAATTCTCTATCTAGTGAAAATATCCTTACGAAGAGAAAAAGAAATAGGATGTTATAGGACAACCAAGACTGAGAAAATTAAGGCCACCGGCTTGTCTGCAGAGTGATGAAAGGAAGGTGTTCAGGGAAGGGGATCAGAAGCTCAGGAAGTGTTCATGGAGGAAATCAATGAAGGCGACATCTAATACTGTACTTTTTATTAGGCCTTTTGCGGAGGGCAGGACTGGGGATTGAACCCAGGGCCTTGCCCTAAGTGTGCAGAGCTGTAACCTTGAACTAGATCCACAGCCTTGTTCTGCTTTCTTTTTCCTTTGAGACAGGCTGACACTCCATGGCCCCAGGCAAGAATTGAACTTGTAATTCTCTTTCCTTGGCTCTCAAATAGCAGAGAATATAAGACTTCCCTGACAAGCCTTCCTTTTTATTATTGCTAATTTATCTAAAATGCCTGTAAAATAATAATTATCAATTCATGCTGAGAGGCAGAAAAAATTGGGTCACATGAAATGGTCAACTGAAACCAGAGAAATATATAAATCTAATGGACTGAAAAGAGTTGATCACAGAGTAGGTAGTAGCACCACTGTAGCAGTGATCACTTATGAAAATTAAAAGTTAAGACCAGAGATGACTAGAGAAAGCAAGAACAAAATCAAACATGTCTATGCTGTCTGTGTGAAACCTACTTTATCTCAACTAAATGAAACTCAGTTTAATACAGACTCAGATTAAGAATATAGAGTTGGATAAAGACATAGCAGGACAATGTTGATCAAAAGGAACCATATTGTAATGTTGTGGCCCACCTAAATCAGGGACTTAAGAGGCCAACTGAGCAAGAAGTTCCAAGAAAGAATTATCCTGGACTGCATTCCTGCAACCCGAGAAAAGTTGCCGCAACATCCTGCGATCCTGAGACCAGGACCAGGCCTCAGTCTCTCTCCAGATGCTCCTGTTCATCCAGTCGCAGGTCCCAGTTTCCCACAAGATGCTTCTGCTGATACAGCCACAGAACCACCTACCCATTCCCCAGTCTCATTGCCCCCACTTCCTGGAAAAACTCACTTTCTTTTGTGCCTAGGTATAAAACTGCCGTTTGGGGTACATTCTGACGTTGGTCTTCCTAGTCCTGACACAGGCAGGCCAGCTGCCATGCCTGAAATAAGTCTGACTTCCTTCTCATCAGAGTCCTGACGTTTTCTCCCCTCTGTGCAGAGAGTCTTCCCTCAAAATGAACCTAACATATATTACTTTAAAACAAAGCATATTTTAAAACAAAGAAAGAGAAACATAATAAGGATATTTCCTAACACTTATCCAAATAGAAACAGCCACTCTATGGAACCAGGAGTGAATCTGTAGAGATCCCTGGGCCAGGCAGAATGTCTGCACATTCTGTGGGTCAGAGAGCTATTTTCTTTTTGGAAGGGGGGCAGGGAGGAAAGGTTTTATTCATCTTACATCTCCCAAGGAAGGGACTCAGGCCAGGAACCTGGAAGGAGAAGCTGAAGTACAGGCCATGGAGAAACACGGCTTACTCCCGAGCTCCCCTGCTCCATGCTCAGCCTGCTTGCTTTCTTTTTTTTTCAGTTTGTTTTGATGCTTATTTTTATTATATATATATATATATATTTACATATATATAATATATATATAATAATTTTAAATCTAACCCATGGTCCCCCACCTTATCCCCCCACCCCCACCAGAGCTCATGCATTCTGCCAAACATGCTTTTCATCCCTTTCTCAGTCTTTCTCAAAATTCTCCATGTAGAAGTTGACTATTTTGAGCAGAAGTTCACCATTTCAGACAGTTCTTTGATGCAGTCCTTTCTGTTGTTGTTGTTGTTTCCAATATGCATTACTTGCAACTACTTGGACAAAAGCTCTAAGAGCCGTGCACAAAAAATACTTACAACTAGGTAACTGGCACTAGCATCCACAAATGAGGGATACCATTCATCGTTTGTTTTTCTGGGACTGTGTTACTTCACTCAGCATGATGTCCTCTAGCTCCAGCCATTTTCCTGGGAAGCTCATGATGTCGTCTTTCTTTACTGCTGCATAGAACTCCATTGTGTAGATGTACTACATTTTCTCTATCCACTCATCAGTTTACGGACATTTGGGTTGGTTCCAGCTCCTTGCTATTGTGAAGAGAGCTGAAATAAACATGGCTGTGCATGTATCTCTGTGGTGGGATGAGTCTTGTGGGTACCAGACAACTATTTTCACAAATCACCTTATCTGTCATGATATCATGCTGCATAAATGGTTAAATACAGATTCAAAGGTTGAAATAGCTGCTCCCAGGTTATCAGGTGATATGCCAGAATTTCAGTCTGCAATGTTGTCTCTCTCTGTTCCTTTGCTTTTTGTTTTATATTTTCTATATGAATTATCCACTTCACCCCTTTTCTGTCAGTATAGCAGCTCACACTTAAAAATGTTATCGTGGTCCTGCATGCGTTTAATCCTAGCACTTGGGAGGCAGAGGCAGATGGATCTTCATGAGTTCAAGGCCAGCCTGGTCTACAGAGCAAGTTCCAGGATAGCTGGAGCTACAGGGAGACCCTGTCTCAAAAAGACCAAAAAAAAAAAAAAAGTTACTATCACATCAGTCATTACTTGGTCTTGTTCTTTAGTGCATGTTAATTTTAAGGATAGTGAATGAAAACGCGTGTGACTTCTTCCCTATGAGACATTGCTAAAGTTATATATTAACTTGTTTGCAATAAGCGATATTTCTGTTAACATTTATTTTTCTGGAATATTAAGAAATATAGAAAAGTATAATATTGAGAGAACTTGATATTTTCAGGCCCCTTTCCCCTTAGGAAATAAATATCATAAGCTAGCCCTAGATGAATAAACAGAACCAGCCATTAAAACCCTGCTGTCAATCAAGAAAAGAAGGAACTTAATATTATTCATGATTTTTGAAAGTTTCATTTACTTCCAAGAAATGGTGTTAATAGCTCATAATGTGCCAGAAGAACATAATGAATATTATAATGTCAAGACTAACATGAAACCTCTCAAGGCTCTTAAAATGCAGAACAAATTGTATATATTATCTTCAGGGTATCTTTGGGAGTCTGTATGTAATATATGTGAATTATGCATTTGAAAGGTGAAATGATAATATGTTTTCATACACTTATTCATAATCACTCGTTCATTGACTGCATGTGGCAGGAACTATAGTTAGAACAGATCAGCAGGAGAAGGTATATTCAAACCAGCTAGATATTAGAGCCTCATGGTGCATACTGGCACTGGCCAGCCTGTCTACACTTACTATAAGTCTCCACACCATTCCTCATGGATCAGTGGCATTTGCTTGCTTTCAACTTTAATCTAAGCCTTTTTGTAATATATTATTATATTAGTTACTTCCATAAGCTTGTTGACATGAAGATGAAAGTTATTTGAATGACCTACTGAAAACTACCCAGTACACAAAGGAAAAACTTTCATCTGCTTCAGTTTGGATTTCTAACATCAGCAGAAGCTGGTCTGAGCAATGTTGCTATGGACACTACATGAAACCTCCCAAGGTCAGAGCCAGGGCAGAATGGAACTGCCTCTGCTTTTTCCAACTCTATGGCACATTTTCAGTAGTCTGCATGTGCCCTACGCTGCCCAGAACCTCAGGTCCTCAGGAGACCAAGTATGGCTACAAAGAAGAAAACAGTAATGGGAACCTTGAGGAACCTGAGAGTCAATGCCACGAGAAGCCACAGTTACTGGATGCTGAGCCTCCCAAGTCGCTGTGTGTCCTGCCTTGGTTACACTTGAACCTTCACCCTTGACCCACAGCCCAGCAAGTGGACATCCTTACTGCTGGCGGGCAGGTGGTAAGGCAGGATGTCAGCTAGCCAGTAAGTGGGCTGAGATCAATGTGGCCCACATGCAGATGAGTCTGTGGACTTGGCTTTGAATACACACAATTGTAAATGTACTGTTTGCAAAGATTGGTGAGTGATACTCAGCAAGTGAGGGGAAGGCAGAATCAAGGACATTGATGCCCAACAACCTCAGATGACAACAGACACAAAATCCCTGGAACTTGCTGGAAGTGTTTTCTGCATATCTATAAGCCCATGCCATGGCCAACCAATTGGCACAATAATGTAATTTCTTGTAATGAAAAAATAAAAATGGCTTACATCTCAAGTGCTGTTCACAAGTTCATTAGTCTTAGAAAAATTAACCTCTTTTTTTTTTTTTCAAATAATTCCTGGAGAAACGTGAAAATAGAAAAAATATATTTCTCTAGAAGATCTTTGTATAGGTTGCTCGAGTTATAATGAATTAATACCAAATTAACAAGGGAAATGAAGAGCTCTGCGTGTAATATCCTCTGTAGAGAGAACAAGGCCTAAGGCAGGGATGGGGTGCACAAACAGGCCTCTGTGTCCCTTGGATTCATTCAACAGCCATACCAGGCAGGGTAGCACGCTTATACCTGGAGCTAAGCTGAGTGTGAGAGAGAGGAGGTAATTATGAGCAGATGACAGTCCAGAGTGTGTCCACTGAGGCTTGAGACAAGCCTTGAATCTGTAAGCCCAGGTTGAGAGCGCGTTCTGCACATTGGTAGTGCTTTGCCAGATATGAGAGTAGCAGTATTTACATAGAAACACTAAATTCTTCCTGAACTCGGGTTTCTGGCCCAATATCAGGCTCAGAGAATGAATAATTGTTAAGATGCTTTGCTACAATAATAACAAACAGCCCTTCCTTACCTGACAAGCTCACCAAGCCAGAAACTAATGGGCTTCCCTGTCTAAAATTTCTCTAGGGCCCCTTCAAGGTAGGATTATGCTCCTCATGTTTCGATAAATAGGTAATCTGAGGCACCCAGAGGTAGGCTAATTTAGCAGGTCACATGGCAGTGTTCTGACTGGGGCTTGCTTGGTTCCCAAGGCCTCTCTTCAGTGTTTCATTAAGGCTCCAGCCAATGTGCACATGTTGGATTTTATCATCATATTTCCAGCTTCCCGGTCTGTTCCACTTTATCTTCTTTCTCCTAATCACTCCACTGGAAACCAAGCAGCTCAGCTTCATGAAACCCAGGCCATTGTGTTTAATACAAGCCAAACCCAGAGGGACCCTGCAGATGGGAAGAGGTCCAAGTCTGCCAAACACAGGATGCAAATACCAACCTTGCTCATTAATCACAGGGTGTTGGCGATTCTACAACCTCACTTACTCCAAGCCAGATAAATTCCAAACAGTTATCTCCATCAAGAGCTATTAGCAAATCACACATTTAATACTGGGGAAGCCAGTCAAGGGCCGGGTGAGCCTTCTGTCAGGCTTTGCTTCTTCCTGTCCTTAGATACAGGGAGGCCTGTGGTCCTACAGAGTGCTCCTGAACAATCAGACTTTATTTCTCCCGAGGCTTTGGACTCTTGTTGCAGTTGGCTGGCTGCCAGGAGCACTAATCTGATTTCTCAACCAGACTAATCATCTTTGTCCCTCAGGTGCAAACTTCCCCTCACTAATCATTCCCTTCTTTGCACCTTTAATTAACAAGCTGCTGTGATCAAGCAATCAAACCTTTTAAGCCCACATTATTATTACAATTTAAGTATCTGATGGGAGAACCTAGACGTAAGGTGTTAGCTTCCCTATGCTGTGTGCATCCTCAGGCTTGCAAACGCGTGGGGTGGGAAAGCAGCTGTGGCTGGAGGGGATATACCTGTTTTCTGTGAAGGCTGAAGATTTGGAGTGGACCATTCACCCTCCTTTGTCATGTGATGCGACACTGGTATCTCCCCATTTTTTTCCAATTTAAACATTTTTTTCTTTAATAGCTTCATACAATGCTTTTTGATGATATGCACCTCCTCTCCCACGCCTCCCAGATCGACCCTCACCTCCCTGCCCTCCTTCCATCAGGTTTTCTTTTGCCTAATTTGTGTTGCCCAAATATGCTTGACAATTTTACTGGCCTTGATGAAGGGTAGGTCTGACAGGGGCCACACCCTTAAGTGACTCCTAATGGCCTATTGCTATTGCTATACTCATAGTGCATCTCTGATGAACTGTGCAGATAATAAAAGACTGTGCAACGTTCAGCTCTAAATTAGATGTCTATATCACACCCCTCCCCCCAAGGTTCAGGCACCTTCATGGAAGAAGGGTCACAGAGATTGTAAGAGTCAGAGGGGTGGATGAGTACAAGAACACGGTGTCTTGCTGACAGCAGGGCAGGGCAGTTACACGTATGAACTCACAGCACCTTTGGCAGCATGCACAAGTCCTGGGAAAACTCAAGGCAAACCAAAATCCCTTTGTGGAGTGGAGGGGGAAGTGGTCCTGAAGTTCCACATCTAATCAAGGTGCTAATGGCATATGGCAGCCTCTGGGAGAGGGAGAGGAGTTTTTCCTTAAGGGTTTACCCTGTTCTTCCTCAGGGCACCTCCTGTCCACTGTACAGATTTGATTCACAGTGTCCCCTGCGGAGGTCTCCTGGATTCCACTAACACCATGCTGCTTTGCTTTTCATGTCTTCTTCTTCCTGCAGTTTTTCCACCATAGCAATCAGCTTCTTTGCGTTTATGCACTATTTATTCTATATGTTTCCTTGTATTTTGTTTTGTGTTTATACCTTCTCTCTGTTATACTTTGGATGCTCAACATGTATTCACTGAAATGTGTAATCTTGTCAGAGAGGAATCCCACAGCATGAATCTGCAGGTGCAGAAACTGAAGCTCAGAAAGGCACTGCCATGTGCTAAGGTGCTTTCTGCTACTCTGGGCTGGATGCTGTCAGCAAATACAAACTCTTCTGTTCTAATTTGTACAAAAGCCTAACTTTTCCGTACACACAGATCTCTCTTATTTTAAGGAGAATGTATAATTGCCTCAGAATCTGTACCATGCCAATCACTGCTGGCCCAGTCCATGAATGCTGGCCAGCAAGACTCCTCAACATGTAAAGGGGCTTGTCCTTGAGCTGCAAACCTGACTTTAATTCCTGGACCCATAGGATTGAAGGAAAGACTTGATTACAGAAAACTGGCCTCTGACATTCGCATACAAGCTGTGGTGTGCCTACACACACACACACACACACACACACGCACGCACACACAGGATATGTTAACACTTGCTATCCATTAGAAGAATCTGTCTGTGCTTTGCACATGTTGGATAATTCTTGATGAAACCTTTTGATCCCAGTGCTCTGGAATCCAAAAGCAGCCCCCAGTTACAACTCTAGTGAGTCCAAGATCAAATCCTGCCCTGTATACTCAACCTTATGGTGCTGGGAGTCACTTCACCAACTTTTGAAAACTGGCTCCGTTTTGTCACCCACCAGTAAGCAGTGCTAGAAGAAGCTGGAGGAGTGGAGGAGAAACCGGGCACTCACCTTTCCTATTCTAGTAGTCTTGTGGCCATTGCTCGGGAGACTCAAGTAGCCCTTCATGCCATTCTTCTAGGTTTTCCTGTGGGCTCTTTTCTTAACAATCCCAAGATTTTACTGCACTGTCATTTGGCCTTTCTTGATCTGTGAATTTTCATAGTATGATAAGTTCTATTTTAAAATAGCAGATATTGGCTGGGGGGATGCCTAGGTGGTTAAGAACACATACTATGGTTCCAGAGGACAGAGTGGGGTTCCCAGCACCGATGCTGGGCATCTGGCAACCATCTGTAATTCCAACTCCTAGGGGGACCTGGCCCCCTCTCCGACCTCCATAGGCACCTGAACTCATGTGAAATACCCAGATGCAAGCATCTGCACATAAACATAATTGAAAAAAATTAAAAAATCAAGTATTTAAAATAAATAATTGGCATTGTTTTTGTTTTCTGTGGACCCTGATTGAAAATATGTACATGAATAAACTCTGTGGCCTAAAGTTCTTGTGACAATTAAGAGATAGTAAATGAATGCATTTTCTTGGGTTACATAATTACAGATGTTTGTTTTCATTCTGTAAAGTAAACCTTACATGTTTGATTAGAGATAATAAAATTACAATTAATTTGTGAATGGTAATGAGAGGAATACTTTGTCCCAGCTTAAAAAGAAAAGTTGGAATCATTATAATTTTTCCTGAATGAAGATGATTTATTGTGAGGTCATAAATTTACTACCAGGAAAGAAATTCAAGACAAAGCTCTCTAAAACTTATTTAATTTCCAGGTCCATTGTATAAGAACTATGTGTATGTCAACTGAAAGTTACTTATGGTATGCAAATTACCATATAAAGGAGTTAAGTGAAGACTAATGCATGATATGCCCATACGCAGCTCTCATGCGGTGTTAAAACAAAACAAAACAACACAGGCTAAAGGTAAGGAACATTTAGAGGCAGAGACATGACAATCAGACCATGAAGGTGTGCTACTAACCCAAAGAGTGTGTAGACCTGAGTCAGACAAAGATAATCTGCATTCCTGGAACTGAAGGTGCAGGGCAGAGGTGGACAGAGGCTGCTGAGAGAGGAGACAAAGAGCAGTGAGAGGGAAGAAGTGAGAGAGGAGAGCAGAGAGGAACAAAACTGCCCCAGGCATTCAAGTCCTCAGCTGTGTGGAGAGAAACTGTTGGACTCAGGTGTGTCCTACGGTTCAGCCTGCCCAGTTTGAAATTATGAGAATAATTTTCTAAGTGGATGTGAATACAACACAGCACAGTTTGATTTGTTCTTGGCTGAGAGAGAACTATTCTGGTTTTTCTATTTCGGCTCTTTCCCCTTACTAGAGGAATTAGCTAGAAATTGCATAATTAGAGATGGTAAAGCACAAAGATGTCAGATTCGGTGCCTATTCAAAGCAAGTCTCCCTCTGATAATTACAAATATATAGCTGAAGCAGCTGAAGTCTGGAAAGGCTCTATGAATTTCCTGGGCTAGACAGATAATTCATATGTGAAGGAGAGCGATTTCAAATATGGATGTTAAACACCTTCTGAAATACCATGTGGTTGGAAATGCCTGTTGGTTTTTTAAGCATTTTAATTATTGTCTTTAGACTTTTATTCACTGAGGAGTCTTCACATTTCACATTGTATTGCTACTGTTATATGAGTTTATTATTATATTTTCTGACATTGCTAAGATACTAAAGAGAATTTCAAGTTCAGGAAAGGTGTCTTGGTCACCACTTATACTAACTAAAAGCAGTATATCTAAAGTGATAGAAGTAAAATGGAGCTGTCAAACAAGGGATCTGGTCTAATTTTCTGAAGCAGTGTGACCCCTTTCAGTACAGCAAGCTTCTATAGGCTGTGGGGATGGCTGGGATGATGCCTTCTAAGGAATGGAAGAAAATGCCTAAATAGACATAGGGGATATAATACAGACGTTCATCAAGCGACAGAAATGCTAGCTCATTAATTTGCAGAATTATTTCAATATCCCTGTGACTACAAAATAAACACTGTTGAACTATACCTGAGGCATTGTCTATATTTGATTTTCTTTTTTTGGTCTTTCAAGACAGGGTCTCCCCTATAGCCCCAGCTGTCCTGGAATTCGCTCTGTAGACCAGGCTGGCCTTGAACTCACAAAGATCCGCCTGCCTGTGCTTCCCAAGTGCTAGGATTAAAGACGTGTGCCACCACACCCTGCTATATTTGAATTTTTTTAACCTTCAATTTTTTTTTTTTACCCTCTACACATTTAGATTAACCCAAGAAGACAATGATATCAGGGTAGAATCTGCTTATCAACACATGATCAAAGATTAGGAATAAATCAGGTTGAAGAGAAGTTGAAGCTCCTTGAGATAGACAACCAGAGGGAAATAAATACATTTAGGGTTTTATCCAAATGTTGCTTTCAGGATTAACAATGAAAGATGGTTAGAGTCTTGAAGGGAATAGACCAGAACTTTTTAACAGGCAACTGTCTGCATTGATCCCGTATTATTAGTGCATTTGTTCTTTTAGAAGGTCTGGACTCTAGCCAATGACAAGGGTAGAGCTGACAAAAGGAAACTTCTTAAGTTAGAAATAGGTGAAATGTTTGGAAATATGATGTGAATGAGGTGAAAAATCTGGCACTGTAAAAAATAGAGCTAACAACAACAAGAAGCCGGGTGTGGTGGGGCATGCCTTCGATCCTAGCACTTGGGAGACAGAGGCAGGCAGATCTTTGTGAGTTCAAGGCCAGCCTGGTCTACAGAGTGATTTCCAGGACAGCTGGGGCTACTGGGAGACCCTGTCTCAAAAAGACCAAAAAAAAAAAAAAAAAGTAGAGCTAACCTAGGGTTATGAGTGCCATCAAATTGTGGGTCCTAGATCAGGAGACCAGAGAACACTGAAAATCCCCTACATTCCCTATCAGGATGTGTCTAGAAGCCAGGAAAGGGATGAGTCTGATTGTAGGAAGCATGAGTTTCACCTTTGTGGAGAACAAGAACATAGAGATTGAAAACCAGATGTTCACCAGACCTGCTTTGCTGCTGGCCTGCCATGAGCAGGAATGGACATTATACTTCTTCAGCAAGATGAAATTCCATTTAATCTGTACTCAAAACTTAGATATTAATACAAATACATATGTGCATCTATGATAATATGCATCCCAAATATACAAAGATATGTATAGTGCCTATTTATAAGATACATACATGTAAACATATAACCAGTTATGGACAAATAGGCACATACCAACATACAACATATTCCCTTTACATATCTGTATAGAAGCAACCATGTAGGCATATATGTATACACATTCATATTCATGGACATATGCAAACCCATGCATTTTGTATATATTATATAATATACAATTATGTGTTTGATAAATACTCATATGCATATGTGTAATGAACCCAAAGGTGTATTTACAGATCAAATAAAGCTGATTAATTCCCTATAGATGCAAGTGTCTTTAGGTAGACTATCTCATTTATTCAGACTAGTTAGACTAAGCTCCCCTGATTTTGTAGCTGCTAAATCTTCATTCGTAGGGCTGTGGGCTAATTCTAGCATGAAGCTGACCAGGGCCAACAGCAATTTCTATTAAAAGAATTAAGGAGTCAGAGTCATTTCCTGAGTAACTAGGAAAAACAAACCTTGGCTCATCATGACGAACATATAATTATGCCAGAGAAGTCAAAATATCTTATAGACCCAAAGAATGAATAAATTCATTGTCCAGAAATAGAAGTCAGAAAAGAACTAACTGAAGACCTGGGAGGAGAACAGGAGGAAAGGCAGCCTGGGGAAGCATATTCACTTCATTTTCTAGGCTGAACTGGGGCTGACTGTGCCACAGATCCTTCTGGCTTGTACATAGTCCCTCCAAAAATGTGTGTTTGAACTGATATGGGTTAGCGGTCTAGAGTTTGGGACAATCTGTGGTTTTCATTATCAAAACTTAAAATGAAGGCTGGCGATGCCAATTTTATATAGGAATTGGTTAATGAGTCAAGACTGACACATTTCGAAGTACAGACACCTGACATTCTGAGCCACTTCTAAATGCAATCTTATAGTTAAGAAATTTAACTTGAAATGTACATTGGTGGGTAGCTTGCTTTTAAAGTCACTTACAGCAAGGTGCTCTTCTTCTGAAGCTGTAGAAAGGCAAGGATATATCGCTTATAGAAATAGCCATGGCTCATTAGCTAGTGAATCTCATATCACTGGCAAAATGAGTAATCAATATATTCACACTGAAATGTTCTTGGGAACTACTTTGGATAAATCATTTATGTTAAATACAAGCCCATCTGAAGAAGTCATTTCTCAGCTATCACCTCCACTTCATTAGCTGAAATTTATACAGGAAACATCTCAGTGTAGAGCTGGGTTGCTGGTGAGCAGTTCCATGAACAAGCTAAGAAACTCAGTTGCCATAGGGCTGAATAGCCCACTTGGGGCAATACATTGAGGGTAGTGGAGAACTCAGATGGAAATCACATTATTCTAAACCTAAGCCAATTGTTTCATGAAATTAAAGTGAGAAAGGAACTTTTCACAATTTTCCTAAGAATTCAGGACCAATAAATTAATTGTATCACGAAAGTCAACGGTTGGTTTGTTTACACGGAATCTCCTTAAGCAGTGCTGGCTGGCCTGGAACTCACTATGCTACTGAGGTTGACTCAATCTTGCCATGATTCTCCTGCTTCTGCCTGCTTGATGCAGGAATTACAGGGCTAGACCACCACATTTAGACCTCTACTGGGCTGGTTAGTTTTGGATGACTTCACACAAATTAGTGACAGGGGGAAGAGGAAAACTCTGTTGGGGAATTTTCTCTATCAGGCTGGCCTGTGTGCATGTCTTTGATGAGTATTCCTGATTGCTGGCTGATATTGGAGGGCCCAATCCACTGTGGCCTTTTTAGCTCTAGGCAGGTGGGCTTGGCCTGTTTAAGAAAAGCAGCTGAATGAGGCAGGGGCAGGAAGCCAGTGGGCTCTGTGCTCCTCTGTGGTCTGTTTCAGTACTTGCCTCCAGGTTCCTGTCCTGAGTTTCTGCCCTGCTTTCCCTCAGAAATGGACTTTGAGCTGAGACTTGTAAGATAAATTAAACCCTTCCCTCCCCAACTTGGCTGTGCTATTTTATCACAGGAACAGAAAACACACTCGGACACCTACTTTCTTTAAAGAAATATTGCAAACACAAGATGATGTGAAAGCAGCTACCAGAAACAATGTCACTGCAGAAGCAGCCACAAGGGAGGACATTATAAGTATCTAGTTAAAAATTATGCTGACTTAGGGAGGATAAAAATTTAAAAAATTAAAAAAGTAAATTATCAATACCTGCAATATTGAGCTATGGAGTCAGCCTGGAAGGATTTTATTCTTATTATTTTTATTAAAGGCTTGGGTTTTCTCTTTAAGATTTTTTAATTCAGTAATACAAATATAGACAAATAATACTGAAATAGGACTAGAAAAAAAAACTATGTTCAACACAGTTGTCAGCGTCTCTAAGGACTTTAGCAGGAAACAAAGGGAGGTTTTTCAAGGGGGTCACATTTTACATATTGTAACAGTGCTGGGCAATGTAAAGGGAAGAGAGTTCAAGCCTGTGGGGACAGATAGTATGAAAGTCAGTGATGAATAAGTACTTCTTGGCAATCACTCTATTATGTCTAGAGTCTTGGGTGCAGGAACAGAAGCAATGAATGAGACAAAACAGATATTTTGAGATCTTATGTAGAAAATTAACTATTGGATAGGGATCCTGTGGTTTATTCCACAGAAGAATATAGCAGACCAATTTTCTTTTAAGTTAGGTCCAATGTGCTTATTAGAGTCTAAATGTGCATTCATCCTTCATCAGACAAATCATGACTCTTTCTAAAGTACATCACCCATTAAATAGGACTATGTCTCAATTATGATCCTTGTGATTCCAGGCATTTAACATGTCTAGACTCCCTATAACATGCTGTCTATGTTTTCTGAGCCTTTTCTCTGTTTCAGGATGTGCACTGGCTTCCAGGTATGTGGACCTGTGTACAAGCAGGCCACTATTGCTAGGGAACTGCCTAATTTCTTACTGTGGGAACAACTATGGAAACAAACCAGTATTTTCAAGTGTGTGTGTGTGTGGTGTCTTTCATGTAAAAGTGAATGAAGTTATATGCCTTGTTAGGGAGACAGAGGACTTTGGGGAGATTTCAAGAAGTATAGGACAGGGGGATATTAAGAGGGGAAGTACTGACCAGATATGTTTGAGAACCACACATAGAGAAGAAATAAGTAGTCGAAATTGTGGAATCAAAGGACACTGTTGGGGTGACTACAGGACTCAAAGAGAGGGAAAGAGGCTGCTAGTGGTCCACAACATCTCTGCTGACAGGCTATATATCCGGGATTGGCTCTGCCCAAGCGCAGAGCTCTCCAGAGATGGCTTCCTGGGAATTTTGCACTTGGTGCTCCCATTTCTGGCTGATTTATAACTAGATACCAGATGAAAATATAGGCAGGTGTCTTCCTTCCAAAAATTATTTAGTTTTTCATGTTTGCTCTTTGCCATGGTAACCAGGAAGTACATCGACTAATTGTGCTCAGTTACTTCTTTTTGGCTTAGCATGTTTTAATCATTCTGTTTCCCTTAGTTCTAACTTCTACTTACACTTGTTTTAATTTGATGTATATGTCATACAGAGCATACTATATTTTTCCTCTTCCTTCTTTACCTTCCCTTTATCCCTGGAAGAATTCCATCCAAAACCTCCAAGCCAAGTTCCTGTGGCAACAGAATAAAAATGTATCAAGACGAAAGAACACTGTCCACTTCTGCCTTGGTCTAAACAAACTCATCCACTCTAACATTTTTCAGGTGTATATTAAGTTCCAACATTTTCTAGGCAGTAATGGGGGACTGGTGGCACAAGAATGGTGGGAAAACCTTTTGCCCTTGACACCTCCACATTCAAGTAAACTAGAGAAGCCATCCCTGCCAGAGTTCACTGAGTCAGCAGAGGGAGGTCACAGGAAAGCAGACAACATGACACAAAAACGTAAGCCAGGAAGCGAAGAGCTGGACATTTTGGAGATGTGTTGGACATCTTGTTGTTTTGTTGTTCTGTGAGTGATGTTTCATGTTTAGCTCAATATAAGCCAATAATCTGAATAGTATAAGCATCATTTTGCAAATAACATTACTAAGTATTCAGGTACATGGGGTCAAAGGTATATCTCTGTGCGTGTTTGTGTATTTTTGTGAATGCATTCATTTAAGAGAGACAAGATAATTAAAATATAAATCCTTTTTTTAATTTTTTATGTGTCTGAACCAATGCAGGGTCTAAAAAGGAAGATCTCTGCTGCAGATAGACTGTGGTCTTTAGACTCTAGCTTATAGAGACTCTCTGACCTTGATCAGATGACGTGAACCTGATAAACTTTATTGTCCCTGTTCTCTAACATGTAAATGGTTCCTCAAGGTTTACTGTGAAGACTGAATGTAGAATGCATTCATTATACATGTGGTATTGTGGTTAATGGATAGGAAGGCATGTAAATAATACCACAAACAACAATTATTGAATAAAGTGACTTTAATGGAGAAAGCATGATAAAATATTCAGAAAAAGTCACAGCAGAATTTGCAGATATGGTAGATGCTCTACAAGAATAACAACTTTTATAGTTTTCCAAGTTAATCTAAATTAAAAATCAAAATTACAGTCATCAACATAGGAATTTTTGGCATATATTAGGGCAGGATTTTGAATTCCAGAGGGTTATTTCAGTGAACTTTCATGTTGACTCTGTCACTGTCCTTCAATTTAAACTTCTCCAACACTAGTATTATGTTCCACTCAAAAACAAGAAAGCTTTATCAGTCATAAGTTGTTTCACTTTCTTTATGTGAAATATCACCTACTCTATTCTCTATTATTCATGAAATTTCAATTAGGCCTCACTCACTTAAGAAGCTTCAAAATGTAAAATCAATGTTCTTCAACAATCTATTTTAATCACACTGATCACCACTGGACCACAGTCGTCAAGTGTGTAGAGTTAATAGGCACTTAGCCTAAGTTTCAGATACATAGGCCAAGGTAGACCCAAAACAAGTATAAAACACAGTATCCAGAGTTGAGAAATTCTGTATTATAACTGATATTTCCATAATATTCCCCAAATATCATGGGTCACAGATGACCTCTGATATCATTTTATCCATTTTGTATAGTCTGGAACAAATGAAATTAGCCCCAAAAGAAACTTGGGCTCTAATGAACAACATCTAGTCTGCTTTTGTTATGATACTGTTATGGTGAGTAATGGGTGAATATTTATTTGTGTTTTATTTCTAGTTGATTACCATAAACTTCTAATTTATTCCTTCAATAGAATATTTCAATTTGGGTGAAGGGCAAAATTACACTTAATGTTTTTAAATTTGAAAATAAATTTTGATTTGTGGGCAACTTATAGAAGATAGAGTTTACTTGGACTTCTGGAGGGAAGACAGTCCACCAAAGCAGGAGGCAGGAAAGCAAATCAGAGGCACAGCAATAGGAGCAGGGACCAGAGATGTCACTAGATGACTGTGTCCACGGTGATCATCTCAAAGGCTGTGACCCCCCCTCACACACACACTTCCTCCACCAAAGCCACATCTACTAAAGACTCCATGACTTCAACAAACAGCTCCCAGAGCTGGGACCAAGTGTTCAAATTATTTGAGGCTTATAAGAAAAATGTTCATTCAAGCCACCACACCTATCCTTACTTCTTTCTACAGATAAAAACCATCTGTAGGCAAAGCCAGCAAAATAGAACAAAACCTGGATTTCAGGGAGCACTGAGTCCCCAAGATTATGAGTTGAATTTACAACCAAGAGATTTTACTTTAAACACTTTTTCATTGTTTTTTTTTTTTTTCCTTAACACACTTGGAACCTGCCTCTAGCTACTTTAACTTTTATCATGTGACATGTTCATGACAACATCTTTAGACATTGGGTTTATTAATTTTCCTGCTTCTTGAGTCCTTTTCTATAGGTCCTCAGAACGCTGATTGGTGCCTATTGTCTTATTTTTATTTGAAAGTTTCATGCATGAATCTAATGAATTTGTACAATTTCCTTTTTGATTCCTCTCCTTTATGTTTTCACACGAAAGCCCTTGCTTTTCCAACAAGTCTGCTTCTTACCTTCATATCTTCTTCTTGTGTGTGTCCTACTGAATTTAATTAGTTTCTTGTCTGAGTTTGTGGGTGGGAGGTTATTTACTGGAGCTAGGGCAACTGGCCTGTATTACCTCCCACAGCAGCCAACAACTGTGAATAACCTGTCAGGGAGGACCCCTTCACCATCCTTGATGAAGTGTTAATGGCCCTGTGAGACTAATTTTGGTTATCAACTTGACACACCTGGCAGTCAGGAACCTTAGCTGAAGACTTGCTTCTATCAGATTGGCCTGTGAGGTATATATTTGACTGGTAATTGATGGAAGAGACTGCAGCCCACTGTGGACAATTCCATCATTAAGAAGTGGGCCTGGTCTGTCTAAGAAAGGTAGCTCAATGCAAGACCGAGAGCAAGTCAGTAGGCAGCTTTCCTCCACGGCTTCCATCACTGGTGGATTGTAACCTATAAGGCAATCAATCCTTTTCCTTCTCAAGCTGGTTTGGGTCATGTTGTTAATTACAGCAACAGGAAGCCAAATAGAACAGGCCCAGGCTTGTCCAAGTCAATTTGAAAGAGACATTCCTAGGTATATGGATCTCACACTGGGAACTGATTGGAGGGCTTCATAAATGGCGTTGTTTGTTTAATGATGAAGATAAACCCAAGAGAGAGGTATCAGTGTCTTAATTGAAAAGGGAAGGAACTGAGGCTGAAGGGGATTAGAATACTTATCTTCTATTACAATTCTCTAATAGAGATGAAATTGGGATTTAAAATTTGTCTAGTCTTAAAAAGACCCCTGAATACTTGGCTTGCTCATTCATTCCTCGTTCAGTCAACATGTATCAAGCAGCCTCCAAAAGGGTTTAAGTGTTGTTTTCCTATTTGAGGGTCACCAAGAGGAGTAGTGAAGGGAAGCACTGAGACAGCAAAGAGCATGACATTCAAGGAAGAGATGATGAAAGCATTTATAGGAAGTAATTGTCTCTGAGAGGAAGGGAGATTGGTCTGGTCATAGACCTTCAACCCAGTCCTCACAGGATTTCACAGTGCACCTGTTCCTGTACAGGAAGGAACAGCTGTAGGAGTCAAAGCCTGTAAGTTAAACAGCTTCCTGCCCGGCTGAAGGCTGCCAAGTTGAAGCCCCATCCTACCCACTTGCTCCATGCCTTCCCAGACAATTGCACTGTGTCTGTATGGTACTGTTCCTTTTAAAATAACAAATCATAACTGGGTATTCTTCTCTATGGGAAATATTGTCCATTTTCATAATGTTTAATGACACACATCAAGGATTTAATCTATGCCTTTCTCAGAGCATGTCAAGTACAACTAAATCATAATGTCCTCACAATACAGTGTATTGAATTTCAAGATAAAGCAGATTATACTAAATATTAATCTTTTCAAATTGATAGAATGAAATATTAAAACATTTCAAACAAGAATTTTAATGTGGAAATTAAATCTTTGTTATATTTCTAGCATTCTAGCATTGAGGAGCCTGCTGACAGGGTGATTATTCAAGGGTTATAGCTTATCTCATCGAGTTGCTGATTCATTAAATTGTTAGTCTTTTTGCAAAATTATGTAGAGAGAGCATTCCTCCATGTGAAACAGCAATAGTCAATTGATCGTATGAGATGAATGAGATCAATTGGTCAGTCTCCTCATTTTCCATTGTCTTTACTTTGGACTTGAGTTCTCTTTCTCTGTGGTCCATATCTCATTTCAATTATTCTAACTATGACTCGAGAAAGAAAAAGATGTAGTGCCTTAACAAATACTTCTTTCTTCTCAATACTTAATGAAAACTATTAAATTTTCTACTGTAAAGTAGAACTTTAGGGATATATGTCCCTAGAAAATTTAAGAAGGAATACTGGCAGAGTCCAAGCAAATGTCTTCAAAATCTGGAGTTCATAACCTGTTCCCCATCTTGTCAGATATAAAAGAAACAGAGGGTTTGAGCCCGATGAGTTTATAAGATAGTTATCTGGGACTTGCCACATCTCTGCTATGCTGACCTTGAACAAATCAGTTTTATATAAAATGAGGACAAAAATGCCTGGTGAAGTAATAGCCTTGATAGAAAAATCAGATAAAGCAAACAGAAGATCACATTGGCTGAAAAATAAATAAAATCAAGGAAGCTAGCTGATGCCAGTTATTCTTTCTGTTAAGACAATCTGCAAATCAAAATAAGCAATGTGATAAAAAGTAATATATTTAAAAATATTCCTTGGCTCCAAGCTTATGAACTTTATCACCAGAAGAATAATAGCACATTTCACTAGTTCACTTTAGTTCTACTTAAAATTCAGGGTTATTTTTCCAAAGTTAGTCTAATATAAGACAAATGTATTCACATTGGTTTTAATTAAAATTAGGCTCAGTATTTGTCTCTACACTGAGTGAATAATTATTTTTAATTAAAAAAATCAGAAAATGCAGTGTGTTTTAAATCTGCATTTTCTCTTCTAAATTGGGACAGTACACTGATGTTTAATTAATGCAGATAATGTGAGCCGATTTTAGCAATTCTTTAAAGCAAACAATTGTTTGGTGTGGTTGTTCATAGCAAGGGCAGCCTTATTCTAGGTCCCACGAGGGGGCTAATATTTGAATAAACCAATAAAGTTCAACTTATTTTTCTTTTGTGATCTCCTTCTTCAGTTTCTACACAGAGGATTCTCAGTGCAACAGTGCTTATTCTGAAACTTGTTGACAACATACGTCTATGAGATGAAAATGAAATTATATTATATTAAAAAGGAAAACTCACAAAATAAAGACTGCCAGAAACAAGAATAATTCAGTGAATGTTCAGAGTTACATTGGCCCCTGCATGAAAATAAGCTCCAATGCTGGACAGAAAAAGGGAAATACATGATTTTCTGGGGCTCTAGGCTGGTTAATAGTTTCATTGTCTGAGAAAACCCCTAACAGAAGCAAAATGAAGACAGACTTCATTTGTTCCATGTTTAAGAGGGGAAACAGTCCACTGTGGCAGGAAGGCATGGTGTGCGCACAAGAAGCAGCTGGTCACACCAGTCTTCAGGAAAGCAGAGAGAGGGGATGCTGATTATCAGAGGGCGTTCTCCTGCACTCCTTTGTTATTCAGTCCAGGGTCCAGGATGAGGGCAGGTTGTCCTTCATCAGCTACATCGTCTCTAGAGCTGACATCATACACATGCTTAAGGGGTGACTCCTAGCTGATTCTAACTCAGGTCAAATTGCCAATGAAGATGTAACCATCACAGACTGACCTGAAACTCACATAACTCATGTTACAGGAAGCAAGCTATCTACCCCATCTATTCCCTGGGTTGTGTTAGGCAGCGCCTGGGCTTGGAGATTTAAAGATCTCACCCTTCTCTTCTGGTCAAAAGCCTGCCTCATTTCAGGCAGCTGATGCGACTTACCTTCCTGATGTCACCAGCCACAATAAGAGCACAGCCTAAGACCATATATGGTTACATTCCAGCTTCATGACCAGCACTAAAGACCCACTTTGTCCCCTCCCACTGAACCAGTTTTGCCCTTACAAGTATATGCTTTGTCTCACCACCACTACCTCATTCATCTTCCTCTCCCCAGAACTTATAAAAACCCTCAGCCCCAGCCTGGGCATGTGACTCCCCTGGCCTCCTTTTCTGAAACAGGTGGACCTGCCTGGCAGCGTGTCCTAATAAATCTCCTTTTATACTTTTTTAATCTGGTTTGATCTGGTCTGTTTTACATTGGGAAAAAGCCTTTCAGGTTGGAAAGACTTGAGATGCCTCTGACAGCCTTGATCCTCAGGATCCTCATCTTATTCAATGAGTGCTTCGCATTATTGGCAGAGTGTAGGACCACAGACTGCTGACGCTGCTCTGAAGCCTCACACGTGAAGGACCGAGCAAGAAACACTGCCATTTTGTGTGGCACAGTGATCTCCAATCCTTCCCATTTCCTGCAAATATGATAATAACTTCATTCATCTGTAAGACTGGAAATCCGCTGTGTAGTTGTAGCATATTTTCTTAATCCATTCACCTCTTAATATGTATCTCGGCTGATTACAAATCTTTGCTAATGTGAATATCGTAGAAATATGCCAAAAATAGAAAGACAGGTAAGTTTTCTTTCGAATGAAGAAATGAGATTTAAGTTTATTTGTGCATAGGTACAGGACATGGAAATTAGAAAGGGAATTGTAAAAGGAGCCAGGAGGGAAGGAAGAGAGTTGAAGAGAACAGCATGGGGGACAGCAAAGCAATGCAAGTGATGGGAGAGGAGAGCGCAGGGTACTTGAGGATGTGAGGAATGCAATGCGGCAGCCCTAGGGGATGGAGAGAGCCAGGTAGGAACCGGATGAGAACGCGGTACAAGGACACGTACACTGAAACGGCAGAGTGAAGCCCGCCGCTTTGCAAACCACTAAAATCTTTTTAGAAAGGATCACATGGTGTTTTCTGCATTCTCCACTGGCTCCACGGACTGAGAGCAGGAGCACTTAGTTCACTGTGTAAAGCAGAGCATGCCTAGGCTGAACGAGAGAAGTAGGGACAGAGGATGAGGCTCTGCTTCCATTTTCCTACAGGACTATTTTCTTGCTGGAGGAAGTGAACAGTGAGCACACAGAGGTCTGATGTAATAGTTTGAAATGCTTAGATTGAGTAAAAACGTAAACAATGTAACAGTACACCTCTTATTTTATAATTTGTCTTTCAGTGTTTGTGAAATTTATATCCAGCTATATTGTGGTATAATAAGCTTAGCTTACTACAGGACAGGAAGTTCAGAATACTAGGAAGAGCTGCAGGCTTCTAGTTAATTCCACTTTGAAATCTCCAGACACATTGTCTGATTTCTTTTCTTTCCTAGTATTTCTTCTGTTGTTTTTAGGATAAATTCTTGATAGTGATAGTCACCCTCTCTTTTTCTTATTAGAACTCACTACTCTAAGACTGTAATGTTTAGTCTCTTAATCTGAGGCCAAATCTCCTATTTTGATGCAACAAGTATTTTAATGAAGCTTCAAATTGCCTTAATTTAGTACGGTAAGACAGCCTCTCCTAGGGTACTAGAATTGTAGATTAGAACTAAGATGTCAGTGACAACAGCCGCCTCCTTTCACTGAAACATGACAGCCTGTCAAAACCAAGCTAATATGAATTCCTGCCTCTATTTATTCTTCAAAAGAGCCCTTGAGACAAATGTATTATTTGTATCACATAGATCCTGATGAATCTTTTCAGGAAAATCACTAGTTTCCATAAGCAAAGCTTAGTAGAAGAGATTTGAACCCAGAAAAACATTGGAACAAAGCTTGCTGCTCGCACTATTAACAATGGTAATATTATCATAATCTTCTTCACTGAGAGAAAGATACCAGAAGGAAAGGGAAAGGAAAAAGGACCAAGGGGCCAGGAAGGGAAGAAAGGGTGCATTACTAAGGAGGCTTTTCAACCCTGTTCTTTGCATTCTTTTTAAAAATTTCTATTAAGCTTTTGTACATCTCATACAGCAGTTTGTAATCAAATTTAGACCACCTCCCTCATCCATGCCCTCCAATGTATTCTGCTATACTATTAAGTCCTGCCCAGTCTCCTACAGCCCAACTTCTCTTAGGCTCCTTTTTTTCCCTTTATCACCCCCTCCCCTTTCCTTCTATAATCCTTCCTCTCCCCTCCCACTTAGAGGCCCTGATTTTATCCATTTCTCCCTTAGTAACACCAGTCACCTTCTAGCATTCTTTCTGTCTCAGTGTCCCTTTACCTTTACCTTCCTGGTTTCTTTTCATTTACCTGGTTCCTGAAGTTACATCAGGATATACACTTACTTATAAGAATTTGGTGTTAGGATCCACAAATGAAGGACAACATATGTTGTTTGTTTTTCTGAGAATGTGTTACTTCACTTAGCATAACAAGTTCTAGTTCCATTGATTTTCCTGCAAATTTCATCACGCCCCTTTTCTTTACCACTGAGCAGAACTCCATTGTGTAAATGTATCACATTTTCATTATCCACTATTCAGCTGAGGGACACTTAGCTTGCTCCTAGCTCTTTGCTATTGTGAAAAGAGCAACAATAAACATGGATGTACATGTATCACTGCAATAAGACCAAGAAGGGTTAGACAAGGAGAGAGAGAGAAAGAGAGAGAGAGAGAGAGAGAGAGAGAGAGAGAGAGAGAGAGAGAATAAATCATGACTGGCTTGTGAAAAAGACCAGAGAGAATCATATTAGTCTTCCAATCAAGTGACAAATTATACATACAACATCTCTACATGAATCCGTGTGTATAGTTGAGGGCTACATGACAAGACACAGTACAAGACAGGAGAAAGCTTCCTTTCAGTTCTTGGCCAAGGTAGTCTAAGACACTCCTCAAATTACAGTCTATGGCCACAGCCCTTGATTGTCTCCCAGAACTTGAAGGTAAATCCCGATTCCTGAAGACAGGGCATATTTAAGAGATGATATTTGAAGCAATAGAGCTGGAATTGATCTGGAAACCACTTCCTTTGAAGGCTAGCTCTCACCGCTCTAGAAAGAACTAAGTAATTTGCTAACAGAACAACAATTGATGGTACAACACCAGTTTCAAGACCAGATATCCACATCAATGAGCAGCAAAACATATGACACTGGTGCAGTAGTGGCATTTTTACCTTGAGGACAACAAACAGGTACCTAATTGTTTGAAAGCTCACTAAATGGGAGGAAATTGATGTGTAATCCTGTAAATATAGCCAAATACACATGGAGAGGTCATAGATTTCAGAGAAATCACCAAGGGTGTCACATACATAAGGGGATGGAGCTTCTTACTAAGTGGAAACTATGTGTCCTTATATTTACAGACAAGCATCCAAGTCACCACCCATCAACAAAGCTTACTTTGTACTAGATGGAGACTTACAGAGCATACACAGACATTATCTGTAAATTGCCCAAACTGAAGTTCTATCTATGATGCAAAAGCTTAATAAAAATCCCATTACAGTTTTAGATATTTGTTCATTCTTTTTTTAATTTATTTATTGATGCTTTGTGTATTTCATACGTCATTTTCCAATTCAGTTCAGGCGTATTTGCCCTTCCCTTACCCCCACCCCCACCCCATCCCAGATCATGCATTCTGCCATAACTGTCCTGCATCTTTCTCTCAGTATTTTTTTCCATTTTTTAGCAATAGGTGATAATTTATGAGTACAAGCATCCTTCATGTTAAACCAATTTGCAAGCAGTTGTACCCAAACCCACACAGCCCCTTGGTCCCACCATCCAGCGGGGGGTGGGGGGGGCTTGTATGTTCAATCAAGTTGATCAAATGAGTGTCCAGGCTATATTACTGTAGGTTCACCGTTCACCCCAATCACAGCCCTTACATTCTACCACATCCCCTCTTCCGCAGATGTTTCCCTAGGCTTAGACAAGGGGCACAGGTGGATGAGAAGCAAAACAGTCTACTTTCTCTGGAGCTGTTGTCTTGGACTCTGGTCACTTCTGGCTGTTTTCTTTCATGGGCTGACAGTTTGTCCAGGAATAATCTTTCAATCCTGCCCTGCCCACGTGAGTTGTTCATTCTTTTTTTAAAAAAATATTATTTTTATTTTATTTTCATGAGTATATTGCCTGCATGTTTGTAAGTGTACCTGTGTCATGCAATCCCCATGGAGTTTAGAATAAATAAGGTGTTGGATTACCTTGGAACAGGAGTCACAGATGGTTGTTAGTCATCATGTGGGTGTTGAGAAGTGAACCCCAGTCCTCTCCAAGATAAGCAAGTGCTCCTAACCAATGAGCCATCTTTCTAGCCCTTACTCATTAACTCTAAACATATTAGAAGTTGTTGAGTTTAGAAGGGATGAGTGTAGAGATCATTTAAGACCTTACTCAGCTACAAACCCTGTAAGCTACAGCTGACCTGGCAAGATATACCCATTGGTAGAATAGTGGTACAAATATTATGGGAGTAACCAGCAACTTTTTAGTTGGCATTATACTCTACTCCCTAAGATGAAGCACATACCTGATATTGATACCAGTGCTAAGAATCTGAAGCTGGACAAGTCACAGGTCATTGGAGAGAGCCTAATACTATTATTCTGCTAAAGAGGTAATGTATTACATTGACTCCTAATATCTTATTGTTGTACCCATATATGAACACCTCTCTTAGGTCTCACCAGAGAAGCTTCCTTATGCAGCAGATGGTGGTTAAAACAGAGAACCACAACTGGCCAACATGCAGAAAATAAGACTACAGAGTATTCATCTCTTTTTTTTTTTTATTTTATTTATTTCGGTATGTATATCAATGTACTGTCTGCATGCAGGTTTGTGCACCCGTGTCGTGCAATGCCGCGGAGGTCAGAAGAGGGTCTCGGATTCCCCTGGAACTGGAGTTCTCCTGGAACTGGAGTTTCAGACGGCTCTCGGCCGCCATGTGGGTGCTGGGGATCGAACCCGGGTCCTCTGCAAGAGCGGTCGGCGCTCTTAACCGCTAGGCCATCTCTCCAGCCCCCAAGTATTCATCTCTTAATAGGACACTTTTAGCAAACATTTGGTTCCCCAGTGTTAAGGATCATCCCCAGTGATAAAGATCACTGTAGAAAACAGCACAGAGATATTGTAACGGCCAGATGTACTATATGAGCACAAAGAAGCAGAATTTTCAGGCAGCATGGAGGTTATTTATATGGACTCAATGCAGCGGTAAAAGTATGCAGGAATCTCATTACATTCAGGCCAAAGTCCCAGCATAGACAAAAGAAACTGGGGAAGAAATCCCATGACTAGCTGAGATAATACTGGTAACCAATAACTGCTAGGAGAGGGAAAAGTCTGTCTCTTTTAAGGGTGAGACTTGGTAGGTTGGGCAGTCTCCTTTGGAAGAACCCACACAAAAGGGAATTTTGAGGTCAAAATACTAGCAAACATAAAAGGAAGGATAGTTTAATGAATGCAAGAAGAAGCATTTTCTTCTATATTTTTAGAGTGACTTCCTATCAGGGCATTTATTTAAAAATCCTACCATGTAAACATTAACAATGACTTCTCATCCCTTTATTAACCACCCCAAGAATAGTCACATAATTCCATTATAAAAGACCAAGGGTGCTCCTGTAAATAGTCACACTGAAAAGATCTCAAAATGTTTATCAGATGCTCCTGTTTTCTTAAAGAAATAGATAGCATATTGGTGCATGTTAAATGCTGCATTTCTGTGTTAGATACTGAACTTCATAACACCCTTTTGTGACTACATTTACCAAGCAACATTCACTCAAAGATTGTCTGTCTTATACATAAATGTGAATGTGGACAAATACTCCTTCACATTTCTGCAGACAGCTGTGTCGTTCTCCACAGAAAAGCTTGAAATACTCAAGAAAAGGCATCTATGAAAACCAAGCAGTCTTGGGATCAGTCTGAGGAGACTGTCAACTGGGAAGGAAGCGGGAAGAAACAGGAAGGGCTGTGAGTCAAGCACTGCCTACGTTGGTCATTCCATCACTTTTGGACCATTGGATTTCAATGAGGCTTGAAGCAAACTTTCAACTGATGCAGGCTTGCTTCTTGATGGATATCTTGAGTGCTGCTGCTGTGACCACAGGTCAGTGGGCTGAGCAGTAGAAGTTCTTCTAAGGAGGACTGGCTACACTTTCTGTAGTAATCAGCTTACTGACTAATACTGGTCAATTTGAAGAAAGTCCCATTTTGTGATGTGTAAGGAGCTCAGAACAATGTAGCACAATAGAAAATAAGAACTAGGAAGCCATTTAGAGTACATTTTCTTCAACTGGTAAAAATGTACAACATATAAAGGAAAGTGGTTCTAGAGTACCCTCCTACAGTATATGGAATTTACAGGGAGTTTGTATATGCTGCATTTGGTCTTTAAATATGCTGAGATGTCTTCATCTCCTCCTGAAGATAAAGAACGAGAGGTATCAGCCTTAAAGAACAATTCTGGAGACTTGGAGTATAATCCCCCACAGCCCCTCTCCCCCAAGATTCTAGATCAGAGCTCTTGAAACCTAAGAGCCATCAGCTTTGGTCAACAGCCTTTATTTTTGCAAGGTACAGGAAAGGTGCTAGGGCAAAGGTGACAGAAGAGTTGGCATAGGTGTCTCTGACTCACATTAATAAAACTATGGATCTGTGGAGAGAGCTCTGTGGTTAGAGTCTGAATCCCTGATTTTTATCCCAGCTATGGTTTGCTGGTTGTGCTGTTGAACAACTCACAGTCTTTTTGACACCACATCCTCATATGAAGCAGTAGAACAGAGCAACAAACTTCACATTATTAATGAAAATCTAATATCAGAACAAAGAGAGCACCCCAAAAGGGGGGGGTAATCTTAATGTGCAAACAACAGCCATATTTAACATAAGAAATAAACATTGACAGGATAGTAAATCAATACTTGGCTTATATTTTTGCTGCATTAATGATCATGATATGTTTCCATTTCCTACTTTTAAAAAAAATTTTTAATTTATTTCTGTATGTGTATGAATGTACTGTTTGCATACAGGTTTGTGCACCCATGTCGTGCAATGCCGCGGAGGTCAGAAGAGGGTGTCGGATTCCGCTGGAACTGGAGTTCTCCTGGAATTGGAGTTTCAGACAGTTCTCGGCTGCCATCTGGGTGCTGGGGATCGAACCCAGGTCCTCTGTAAGAGCAGTCCGCGCTCTTAACCACTAGGCCATCTCTCCAGCCTCCCCCCCATTGCCTACTTTTAAGTTGTTTTCATTCTAGCCAAGAAGGTTAGGAGAATGAATATTATATATGATTTTAATCAGTGATGCTGAATTCCTGATAAATGTCTCTTCCTTTACAGAGAGCCAGCAGGGGGCACTTTATTGTTTAGAGAGAGACTTAAATGTCTTTACGGGAACAGACTAATATTCAACGGTTACTTCATTACCAAACAAAGAAGAACTGAATTAGTCAGTTCACACTAGCGCCCTCGCAAGTTGTGTTTTCTCCCTGTGCAGGGGTAGTTGGGGTGCTTTGTTTATCTGGGACCATTCCACATGCCTAACTGAATTTGATCTACATAGCTCTATTTTTTAAGCTTCAACAGCAGCCTTTTCATAGGATGATAGTCAGGTGAGGGGAGGTTCCAGCCGGGTGCAACATGCAGGCAGAACTAATCTGGATTCTATTCAAGTTAACACCAGGCTTGCACCAAAAATAATGAAAGTAGGAGAAAAAAAAACCCACAAAGGGAAAGCTGTAGGTTCACTTTTTGATATGTTGCCATTTCAAAGATCTCTCTATTTTATCATTACCAAACCTGCTACCTCCTTATAATTTGAAATCTTACCAAAGGGGTTGTCGTACATCCTCAGGCAGACTCATATGCCTTCTCCACAACACTGGAAATGGTGGATGCACCAAGCAGCTGAAAGTGTGTCACCATGCCTTGACACCTCTCCTGCTGGAGACCAGGCCTGTGGGCTGCCACCGAAGCACACACCTGTGGTTGGCTGGTCAGCAAAACCTAGGTGATCAATGCCAAGGAAGACAAGGCCTTATTGTGAGGAACAGGTGAAAAAAAGCTTGAAAGGTAAGGAAGAAACTATCTAGAGAGGCAAAATGGTGGTGATGGCAGTTCTTTGTGAAACATGACCCCAGGAAGAAGGTGGCTCACCTTGCATCCCTCTGTCTAAGGAGGAAGATGTGCCGGCTGCAGAAAGCAAACAAGCAGACCAGGTCCTCGACTGTGAAAAAAGTAAAATAAAACGTGAACCATCTGCTCCTTGAGCAAAAGGGAAAAAGTGCTATTCAATATTGAGTTCCCTTTGGTGAGAAATTAAAGTCAGCAAGTAACTGTTGCCTCCCTTTGCTTCACAGAAGCCAAAATGCTCTATCTTAAACATTAGCATAACCATATGGATTGAACAATAGAAATAAGAAAATAATTGAAGAAAGTACTACACTTCCTGTGAACCTGAAACTGCAGTTGCCTGAACCTGAAGGTATGGTTCCATCCTCCTCCCTGCATGAACCAGGACATGACATCCCCTCCCATAACCTGGAGCTGTGGTTCTCTCTGGTGAACTTGGAGCTGTGGTTCCCGCCCTGCCCCCCCCCAACACCATGAACCAGGAGATGATTTCCCCTCCCATAAGCTGGAGCTGTGGTTCTCTCTGGTGAACTTGGAGCTGTGGTACCTCCCCCCAACTCCATGAACCAGGACATGACTTCCCCTCCCATAAGCTGGAGATGTGCTTCTCTCTGATGAACTTGGAGCTATCCTCTCTGTTGCTAAAGATCTTTCTGGGTTGCACACATGTGGCAACCCACCTCCTCCTCCCATGTCCCCAAAGCAAGGTGAAATAAAACTCCATAAACCACAGTTTAGAAAACTTTAGAAAGTTAAATTGGGTTTGCTTACAGAGCAAATGGGTGAGTGGGATGCGTATAGGATGCGTATAGGAATGTCCACCCTGCCCTTTGTCCCCTCCTATGAGCCTAGAGCTTTGGTGGCCAACTGTGAGCCAAGGTTCTACATTCTATTGTCCTCTAGTTTTAGGCTAAAGCTGGAGGGGATTGGTGGGCTTCCTGACCTTGAGCAGTACTTTCAGCCTTCTCTGTGACTGCATTCCCCACAATCTCTTGGGTCTTATGCCCCATGTCTTGGGTTGTTCATGAAAATGGTTTTGCCTCTGTGTTAAACTGCTAGGAAGCAGGAGGTCTCTGTCATTTGCAGTTTCTAGTCTTGGGAGGATTGATTGTCTAAACTGGACTTCCTGCCTCCTGTGAGGGCGAGCTGTGTTGTTGACTCCACACGTGGTCCCGGTCATCCAGACCTTGATGCTGGACCTTTCCCATTTTCAAGCATCTAGAGGTTTTCCGTGATTTTTTTCTATGTATCTACTATAGCTTCCCTGTGCCCTAAAGAAAATCCAAGACACCTCAGTTGAACTTCTAAAGATAAAAATCGCAGTCTGGTGTAAATTCATCAACTGGAGTCTAGTTGGTTTATCTAATAATCATAAGTAAGATACACTTTCTTTTTTTTTAAGATTTTTTTTATTTCTGTACGTGTATCAATGTACTGTCTGCATGCAGGTCTGTGCACCTCGTGCAATGCCACGGTGGTCAGAAGAGGGTGTCGGATTCCCCTGGAACTGGAGTTCTCCTGGAATTGGAGTTTCAGAAGGTTCTCAGCCGCCATGTGGGTGCTGGGGATCGAACCCGGTCCTCTGTAAGAGCGGTCAGCGCTCTTAACCACTAGGCCATCTCTCCAGCCCCGTAAGATCTAATTTCTTTATGCATGAAGTCCAGCTGGGGTGGGGGGGCATAGATGGGAGAGGGGAGCTCTAAATTTGATTAGAAACTGTTGTATAAAGTGTACAAACAATCAAAATTAAGAAAAAATCATAGTCTGGGAAGTTTAAAATTACTTTAATAACAAAACTGAACTAATTCTCAAACTAAAATATATAATTTTATCTTGGAATATAAATTCACAATTTGACATATCTCCTATAACTGTTGAGTATTATTTACTAACAAAAATGTACGACCAAGCGTCAACGGTACTGTGAAATTTCTCACTGTTGTTGTAATGTGAATTTGGCCTTCATTCCTTCTGTACTTTCTCCAAACAATACAAGATTTCTCAGTGCAATCATGGTTTTTGAAAGCAATGCTAATAAAAAATAAAAATAGACTTTAGTTAATTCAGAAAGTTTTCTCTTCACCTTCTTACATACCCAGGCCCTCAGTTATGCAATTTTGTTTAAAATGTGTATATTTGCGGGACAAAAGAGATGGCTCAGAGGATAAGAGCCTTTGCTGCACTTCCAGATGCACAAGTTCAGTTCCCAGGACTCATACCAGGCAACTCACAAGCACTGTGTCCCAGCTGCAGGGGCTCTGACACACTTTCTGCTGGCCTTGAAGACAGCCACACACCTGTGACATTCATTCACAAGCACACGCACACACACACACACACACACACACACACACACACACACACATCTTTATAAAATGTTTGTTTGTAGTTAGCTGATTAAGCTTTATACATTAGAAATAGAAGTTGGAGTGATGGCTCAGAGGTTAAGGGCACTAGCTGATTTTCTGAAGAACCCAGGCTCTGTATAAATCACCTATATCAAGTGGCTCACGAGCATCTATATCCCAGTTTTAAGGGATCTAACACCCTCTTCTTGCCTCTGTGTGTATCTGCCCATAAATGAAATAAGATATATACACACATATATACATATATGTACAAATAAATAAATATTTTAAATAAATGAAAAATAAATGAAAGAAGCATGAAAATAAAAATCAAAGAGATATATTGCTATTTTATATTCCCCACAAAGAGCTGCTTTCTCAGAATTCCACCATTTTTTTTTTCACAAACACTGTTAAATTTAGTTCTCATAATACAGCTTTATGAACTCAGCTCCCAATTGCAGAGTGGAATTTTCCAAACCAGGACAATCTGAATCTAATGTTGCTCTCACAAGGCAGAACTGTGTTTGCTTAGTGCTTAAAACAACGGTCCTCAACCTCCTGCATCATGAGACCCATAGACTCTTCTTGGGTGTGTTTTGTGTGGCTTCTATTACCCATGTTGATCTACTTTACATAATAGAATGCAGAGAAGGATCACAAGGACACCAAGCACTCTGAGGAGATTTTTAACATCTTGTGTAATTTCTCTTAAATCACTGAGAGCTTCTCTAATTTAGTTCATTAACTCAATCAATATTTATAGATGTCAACTACATGCTGACCTCACTATTGTCTGAGTGAAGAATGGCCCAATTTTTAAAGTTAAGTGTTTTCAAGAGTTTCTGTCCTTATTTATCCTGTGACTTACTGTAAAGGATGCACAAAAATTTATAATTTTAAGTAATCAATTTAATAATCACAAGTGTGTAAGGAGACGTGGGGACTCCTGCGACCCTGTGAAGGCTTGTTTGCTTCCTGTTTTTGAGTCTTCATTCCACCATCTGTTGATTTAATTTTCTCTTCTGCTTTGGAATGAGTCTCAGCTATGTTTTCCAGGATTGGTGCCTAGGTGACTACATGGTTATGCTTACAAGATTTACAATTAAAATCTTCTGGTAGAATACCCCGAGCCTGTCCACTAACAGAGGGACTTCTAGTGGAATGAGAAAAAAAATGTCTTTCTTCATGTTTAAGTCATTCACAGACTCAGAATCTGAGCTACTGGAAGTAATCAGAGTCATCTAGTGACACCCACTCTAGCTTTTGTATTCATGGATATTTTAAATATGGAAAATTACAATTTAAACTATGTAAATAAGAAAGTTTTAGAATAATTATCATAAAGAGCATCTATGGTGGTTTGAACGAGAATGTTCACTGCAGGCTTCCTGTATTTGGGCATGTTGTTTTCAGTTGGTGACCCTGTTCTGGATGGCTTTAAAAGGCCCGGCCTTGTGGGAGGAAGCTTGTTGGTGGGGCAGGCTTTGAGAGCTCTTAAGTCTTGCCTGAATCCCAGTCACTCCCAGCTCTCTGTGTCTGCTTAAAGATGCGATCACTCTGCCTTCTGCCCTTCCCGCTTCTGCCACCATGCCGGCACCGGCATTCTGGATTCTAACTCTCTGGAATGGTAACCTCAAATAAACTCTTCCTTCTATGAGTTGCCTTGGTCATTGTGTTATAGCACAACAAAAGTAAAGTACTTAAAACACAGTCTTATTGATAATTTGTGGGGTTGGGGCTCTCTAGGACTGATGCAAGTTCCTTGTTGGTTTTTCAGCACTTCATTTTTTTTTAATGTGAGTGTTTTGCCTGTATGTATGTAAGAATACCATGTGTTTGCAATGCTATGGAGAGCAGAAGTGTGTGTTCAGTCCCCTGGACCTGGATGGTGGTTAGCTTCCATGTGGGCGATGAGAACCAAGCCCCAGTCCTCTGCAAGAACACCAAGTATCCATAGCTGCTGAGTCAACATTTCACAAATTTTCCTACCAAATCTGAGAAATGGGTAAAAACAGAGTATCCTCAAATGTCTGAGCAAACACACAGATGGGGCAGGGAAAAGGTCACCTAGCTAAGTAGTAGCAATCAAAAACAGGGGTTCTTCTGTTGGAGCCCCAAATTCAGGTTTATATTGTGAAATTTGCCAAATCTGTTCTGAGTAGGTGATACAAATATATAATAATTATATTTTGAAATAGACTCATATTACTCTTGCATACATTTATACAAGAGGAGCAGTTAACACTAGTATGGACATTTATATTTAGTTATATTCTTTTTTTTCACATAAATTTGTTTATTTATTTATTTTTAACAAATCTAGACCTGTGTTCCCATCCATTCCCCTACCCCGCCAGAGCTCATGCATTCTGCCAAACATGCTTTTCATCTCTTAGTCTTTCTCAATATTTTCCATAGGGAAGTTGACTGTTTTGAGCAGAAGTTCACTGTTTCAGTCAGCTCTTTGATGCAGTCTTTTCTGTTGTTGTTGTTTCCAAAATGCATTACGCCCAACTGCTTTGTACAAAAGCTAAGGGGGCCCTACACAAGAAATACTTACAACTGGGTAATTGGCACTAGCATCCACAGATGAGGGATACCATTCGTCGTTTGTTTTTCTGGGACTGTGTTACTTCACTCAGCATGATGTCCTCTAGCTCCAGCCATTTTCCTGCAAAGCTCGTGATGTCGTCTTTCTTTACTGCTGTATAGAACTCCATTGTGTAGATGTACCACATTTTCTCTATCCACTCATCAGTTGAGAGGCATTTAGGTTGGTTGCAGCTCCTTGCTATTGTGAAGAGAGCTGCAATAAACATGGCCGTGCGTGTATCTCTGTGGTGGCGTAAGTCTTGAGGGTACATGCCCAGGAGTGGTATGGCTGGGTCAGGTGGCAAGTTCATTCCAAGTCTTCCAAGGGTTCTCCTTAAAAGTTATTTATCTGCTTAACAAATGATAGAGCCACTGAATTTTCTAGGGTATATTTTCTCAAATTATTCATTTCCAGTCTTGGACTTTACAAACTGAAATCTAAATAATTTATCCCTACTATAAGAATGCCCATGGCAGTCCCAAAAGCATTCAGTTTTTTTTTTTTTTTCTTCAGATTATCAGGACACAGACTAAGACACTAACTGGTCTTTGCAAAGAACATAAAAACACAACCTTTGGCTTATGTAAATGCAGCCTCATATTTTAATTACGGAAGCTTTCATGAAAGTATTACCATTCAATGGATGCTAAGCTTAGAAACTTTACTGTAGGATATATGATACATGACTTGGTTCAGAATAACAGAGAAAGATGTTCTGGGCTAGTTTACAATACCAATTTTGCCTCATCTCTCCTCATGGGTGGAAAGGTGCTCACACTTGATTAAGTTGGGGCGAACCCTTGTCTCTTATTCCAGCTTCTCTGAACTTTCTGTTATGGATGTTCAAATAGCTTTGTGTTTTTGAAGCATTCCAAATTTTCCAACTGTGTGTGTGTGTATCTTTAAATTTTTAAATATTTGTTATTCTCTGAAAATTTCAAATGTGTATGGAGTCTATCTTTACAATATCCATCTCTTAGATTCTGTTTTGAATTCCCCCTGGGACCTTCTACTACACCGCCCTCCTAACGTTACGTCTTCACTTTATGTTTAATTATTTTTTAACCCACTGGGTCCAGTTAGAGCTTCCCACATGGACATGGGTATGGAGGTCATCTCCAAGCACCTGAGGAACATACCTGACCACACAAGTAAAGAAAATAGGCTCTTTCTACTACTAGTAGCTTCTCAGCTAAAACTGGGGCCTCAAGAGCCCTGACCAATCCATGCTTAAATATTTAGCCAGTTGGAGGTTGCTGAGATCTAGAATAGGTAACCAGAGCTGCCCTGGATTCATGTGTGTCAGAGGTTATCATTTCCCAGAATCTCTTCTCGTTCTCCACCTCTGAGCCTTGGAGTGGTAGTTGATATAGATGTCTTGTTCACAGCTGAGCACTTACCATCACCATTGCTAAGCACTCTGAACAGTAATGTGCTTCTATACTAACCACCACCAACTGCAATATGATGCTTGGTACCAAGGTGGGGAGGTCCACAAATATATGGATACTGAAATCAGTATTTAAAGGCTGTTAGATATACATTTTAGAAAATAAGTACACTTCAACTCAATTGATGAAAACTAGGTTTTTACTTTCCTTCAAGACTGTTCAGTCCTTTAAAACCAATTTATCACTGTGCACAGGACAGATTTTCCCCCAGGTATCTCTGAGAAGAAAGATATGCTTGTCTGCACAGAAGTAATTAGTAATTATTTTAAAGGTGTTCTATATGGACATTTAGAATATCTGCTATCTCTTTGGGTCATAATTTATATTTTATATATTTTGTTATTTAATTGTGCAAAGATCAACATATACTATGATCAGGATTTTATCAATGGCAATATCAATAACAATAAACCATTTTACATGCAGTCATAATCTCTGTAACAAATGGAAAACTAGAACCTAGTCGGTTGATTAATACTGAAATAATGTCTTTTGAAATGTGGATAATTAAGTCTGTGAAAAAGCTCTTGGGGATTTTGATTGGGATTGCATTGAATCTGCATATTAATTTGGGTAGAACAGACATTTTTACTATATTAATTTTTCCAATCCATGAGCATGGGAGGTCTTTCCATCTTTTGATGTCATTTTTCAATCTCCTTCGGGATTTTAAAATTTTTTTGTTGTAGAGGTCTTTGGTGTCTTTGGTTAGGTTTATTCCTAGGTATTTTATTTTATTATTTTATTTTATTTTATTTTATTTTATTTTATTTTATTTTGAGGCTATTGTGATTGGGAATGTCTCCTTATATTATTTTTCCAGTTGCTTTTTGTTGGTGTAAAGAAAGGCTACTGATTTTTCTAGGTTTATTTTGTATCCCTCCACTTTATTGAAACGTTTAATCATTTCTAAGAGTTTTCTGGTGGAGGTTTTAGCATCCCTTAGGTAAACTATCATATCATCTGCAAAAAGGGATAGTTTTACTTCCTCTTTTCCAATTAGTACTCCTTTAATTTAGCTTTCTTGCCTTATTGCCCTAGCTAGCATTTCAAGCAATATATTGAAGAGGAGTGGCAATAGTGACCAGCCTTGTCATGTTCCTGCCTTTAAGGGGAATGATTCCAACTTTTCTCTGTTTAGGATGATGTTGGCTGTGGGTTTCTTGTATATGGCTTTGATTACATTGAGGAATGATCCCTCCAGTCCAATTCCTTCTAAGACTTTAAGCATGAAGGGATGCTGGATTTTGTCAAAAGCTTTTTCTGCATCAATTGAGATGATTGTGTGGTTTTTGTCCTAAGTCCATTATGTGTTTTATGATATTTATTGATTTACATATGTTGAACCATCTCTGCATCTCTGGTATGAATCCAATCTGGTCATGATGGGTGATCTTTTTGATCCGGGTCTGTATATGATTTGCAAGTATTTTGTTGAGAATTTTTGCATCTGTGTTCATTAATGATATGGGCCTATAGTTTTCCTTCTTGTTTGTGTCTTTACCTGGTTTTGGTATTAGAGTGATGCTGGCTTCCTAGAAGTAATTTGGTATATTTCCCTCTGTATCCTTCTGAAAAGTTTGAGTAGTAACAGTTGTAAGACCTTTTTAAATGTTTTATAGAATTCTGCTGTGAAACCATCTGGGCCTGGGCTTTTTTTAGTTGGTAGGCTTTTTATTATATATTCAATTTCCTTAAGTATTATGGTTCTGTTTAAGCTGTCAATCTCTTCTTGTTTAAGCTTTGGCGAATCCCAGGATTTCAGATATTCATCCATTTCTCTTAGGTATTCAAATTTAGTAGAGTATAGGTTTTTGAAGTATTCCCATATGATTTTCTGGATCTTTTCTTTCTCTGTTGTGATATTTCCCCTTTCATCATGGATTGTATTGATTTAGAGTTGTTCCTTCTTTCTTTTGGTTAACTGGGCTAGAGGTCTCTTTATTTTGTTTATCTTTTCAAAGAACCAGCTTTTGAATTCATTGATTTTTTTGTACTGTTTTCTTTGTTTTTCATTGATTTCTGCTCTGATTCTGCTCTGATTTTTGTGATTTCTTCTGGTCTGTTGGGTTTAGGGTTCATTTGTTGTTTTTAAAAAAAATCCTTGGGGCTGAAGAGATGGCCTAGTGGTTAAAAGCTCCAACTGGTCTTGCAGAGGACCTGGGTTCCATCCCCAGCACCCACATGGCAGCTGAGAACCGTCTTTAACTCCAGTTCCAGGGGAATCCGACTCCCTCTTCTGACCTCCTCAGCATTGCAGGACATGGGTGCAGAGATGTACATGCAGACAGTACATTCATACACATAAATAAATGAATAAATTAAAAAAAATTTAAATCCTTAACTTCATATGGAAAAACAAAAGACCCTGAGTAGCTAAAGCAACTCTGAGTGAAAAGTGCAATACTGGGGTGATTACATTACCAGACTTCAAGCTATATTACAGAGCTATAGTCATAAAGACAGTCAGGTACTGGCAAAAAACCCAGAACCATAGACCAATGGAACAAAATTGAAGATCCAAACTTGAGCTCATATAAGTTCAGCCAACTCATATTTGACAAAGGGGCCAAAAAAGCTCAATGGAGGAAAGATAGCATCTTCAGCAAATGGTATTGGCAAAACTGGATCACCACTTGTAGAAGAACAAAGTGAAATCCCTACCCTCACCTTGTACAAAAATAAACTCCAAGTGGATCAAAGATCTCAACCTGAAACCTGAAACCCAGAAGGTGATTGAAGAAAAAGTCGGCAGCAACCTACAAGACACAGGTGTAGGGAAAGACTTTCTAAATCAAACAGCAGCTGCACAGGAAATAAGGACAACAGCTGACAAGTTGGACCTTATCAATCTCAAAAGCTTTTGCACATGGGCTGGAGAGATGGCCTAGCGGTTAAGAGCACCGACTGCTTTTACAGAGGACCCAGGTTCGATCCCCAGCACCCACATGGTGTCTGAAAACTGTCTGAAACTCCAGTTCCAGGAGAACTCCAGTTCCAGGGGAATCCGACACCCTCTTCTGACCTCCACAGCATTGCATGACGTGGGTGCACAAACCTACATGCAGACAGTAGACTCATACACATACAGAAATAAATAAAATTTTTTAAAAAAAGCTTTAAAAAAAGCTTTTGTACAGCTAAAGAAACAATCAAGGAAGTGAAGAGAAAACCACAGAGTGGGAAGAAACTTTCACCACTGATACATCTGACAAATCATTAACATCCAGAATATATAAGCTACTTAAAAAACAAAGAAGAAAACAAATGACCTACTCAAAAGATGGAGTAAGGAGCTGACAGAGCCTTCACCAGTAGGAAGTAAGGATGGCTGAGAAACATCTTAAAAAGTGTTCAACATCATTAATAATTAAGGAAATGCAAATTAAAACCACACTAGAGTATCATCTCACTCCAATAAGGTTAGCCAAGATCAAGAAAACAGAAGATACCAAATGCTGGAGAGGTTGTTTACTCATCCACTGCTGGTGGGAATGTAAACTGGTACAACCACTGTGGAAAGCAGTGTGGAGAACCCTTATAACACTCAAAATGAGCCTACCACCTGACCCAGCCATACCACTCCTGGGTATATACCCATAAGATGCATCCTACCTCAAAGACACATGCACAGCTATGTTTATTGCAGCTCTCTTCACAATAGCAAAGAGCTGGAACCAGCCCAAATGCCCCTGAACTGATGACTGGATAACAAACATGTGGTACATCTACATAATGGAGTTCTATGCAGCAGTAAAGAAAGATGACATCATGAGTTTTGTTGGTAAATGGATGGAATGTGAAGCAATTGTACTAAGTGAAGTAACACAGTCCCAGGGAAAAAAAAGGTGAATGGTTTCCCTCATTTGTGGATGCTAATACCAAATCCCCAGTTGGCAGGCAAACTGAGCAACTTTATTATTATATTTCATTGTATCTAAAAGTAACTGTGCTATTACAATGTGAATCTCTAAATGGGCTCTAGAATTGTCCTACCACTTATATTCACACATTGTAATTACCATATATGGATGCAAGATATATAGTCATATTCTAAAAAAAAAAAAAAGAATGTAAAGTTACACATCTTTATACCTGCATGCAAATTTACTATTAAAATGTGAATCTCTAAATCTGTTTAGTAATGAACTTATACTTTATTTTCAGAATTTGTAATTTTGACTTATGTGTGGAGTGTATACATGCATATTTTGGAATAATATAAAATAAAAAATTATTTAAAAAAGAAATGTGGATAATTAATGATAATACTTCTTAGCTGAGAATATTAGCCACAAGTCTGATGGACCTATCTCTGAAATTACTGCCTCAATATTCAATGTGAACTGTTACTTTTTAAAGAAGATTTCAGATCAGTTGAATACACAATGAATGGCTCAAGGGCTCAAGAAATATTTGCTAAATATATTTCCTATAAATATTTATTTCTTTTTCAATCCCTCACCCCTGTGAAGGCTCAGGGATAATCACTGAACAGGGTTTGGAGAAACTAAAAGCCAGAGGTAATGAATAACTGCTGATGAAAGGTGTTTTTCAGACATGACAGAGATGTTGCATACTTGAGCTCACAGTCTGTACCGCCAGAACAACATCAAGTCACACAAAATACCAGCATTGACAGGAAGGAGCTAGTGAAGTTTCACAACAAGCTGTGAAGATATTGGTAACTGATGCTGGTGGTGGAGAGGAAGTCCTTTTATTCAAGGATCCAGACCCCAGGCTGCCATTTTCCAGCAGATTGTCCTATACCTATATGCACACTGCCAGCACCAAATGAACTCAGTAGGGTTTTAAAAGAACACAAGAAATTAGAGAGAAAGGTGGGGTTGGGTTACCAGAGGAGTTGGAGTGTAGGGAGTGGAGTTGGATATGATCAAACATAAGATATGCATTTATGAAATTATTTTCCAAAAGGCACTTAAAGCTAGGCCCTGTAAGCTCTCTAGACCCGCCCTGGTGAATTACCTTTCCCACTCCTCTCTGTTCCTGCCTTCTCAGGTCTGCTTGGACACTTCTGTGCCCCTGCCCTGCCATGGTGAGTTCCCTCCCTCTCCCATAAGTCCCTGTGCCCTGACAACTCAGCTCTCGGGCCTGCCCTGGCAGCTAGTATCTTTGCACCTTCATACCTTACAACTCCCCCATCCTGAACTATCATCCAATCTGTTCACTAAGCAACAACACAGCTTACTCCACTGCTCCAGGACAGGGATTAGTCAAACCTAGAGCATTAACTCAAAATTTTACCTATCCCTACCTTAACTGAGAACACTCCTTACAATTCATTTGCGTATCAACATAAAGTGGCCCCCAAAGTAAACATCAAGCACTACTCACCTGGGCCTTGACTAGACAAGTTGGGAAACAACAAGCAAGATACAAATAATCAGTCAACAAAGATGAGATTGCTTACCAATACCAAGATCCCCACCAACTACACAAGTCCCAGTGACTAGGAGTTATCAAGAAAACACAAACAACATGAATGACCAAGATAATATGTCACTACAGAAAGGCAACCATACAGATGTATAAGACCCTGATTTAAAATATCAATTATATAGACGGTCAAGGAATTCAAAGTGGATATGAATAAAATATTGAATGAAGATCCTGAAAATTAAAATGTTTAATGTAATAAATAAAACTATTCTGAAAATATAATTAGAATTCACAAAGATGATATAATATCTAAAGAAAAGACAAAAGGAAAAAAAAAACTTGGTGAATATCAGACTTGAAGACAAGGTTTTGGAAATGGATTGCTGAAGAAAAACAAAGTCAAATCTAAAATAACATAAGAGTGGAATGCCCAATATCTCTGGGATACTGAAATAAAATCAAGTCAAATGCATAGACTATATTTTTAATAAAATGATAGAAAACTTCTGAAATCTACATAACAATCTACAACAACCATTTCAAACACTAAACTGACAGGACACTCCCCTTCTCACATAGTATAGAATAGCCAAAACATTAAATATATAGAATGCAAAATAGATATGATCATATAGATTCACATGAGAAAGATCAAGAAACATATAAAGGCAGGCCCATCAGGATAAGAGCTGATGATCTTCATTGGAGATTAGGAAAGCCAGAAGGGCCTTGTCCGACAAGTCATGAAAAAACAAAGATTCCAGACCAGCCTATTACACCCAGAAAATCTATGAGTTGTAATCAAAGGAGAAATACTTTCTGTGATCCACATTTAAAAAGTTTATGTCTACCAAACTAGCTTTACAGAGAGTACTCAAAAGTATACTTCATTTTGAAGAGAAGATTAAACATTCTCAGGAGGGCAAAAAGTATAACTAAATTATCCAAGAATAGTCAACTGAAAGAGGTCTAAAAAATAGCTCCACAACACCAACACAACAGAAATTAATAGATACTTGACAATATTAACTCTCAGTCTTATTGTTCTCAATTCTCCAGTAAAAAGACACAGAACAGCTCATTGCATAAGAGCATAGGATCTATTGATGCAATGAGTCTAAGAAACATACCTCACCAACAATGGTTGACACTAAAGTAAAAGAATAGAAAATAATATTGCAACCAAAGGGACCTAAGAAACAAGCAGGTGTAGCTGTTGTACTGTCTGACAAAATACTCTTCAAGCTAAAACTACTCAGAACAAATAGGAAGGGTGACTTCATATTTATTAAAGCTTAAATACACCAATAAATTATTACAATCCTAAACATGTATGCACCACACATGGGCACATAATTTAATAAAAAAAACTTCATTGGATAGAAAATCACACATTGGCTACAACATGGTGGTAGTGGGTGATTTCAGCACCCCACTGTAACCAATAGAGGTAAATCAACAAATAGACCTAGAAAAAAATGGCATCATAAATCATAAAGAACTAATATACATCTACAGAATAGTACAAAAAAAAACAAGGAAAATACTTCACAGCAGCCTATGACACTTTTTCTGAAATTTATCACATATTAGGGGAGAGAAAGCCTGTCTTTAAAAATTTAGGAAAAATAAAATATTATCGTGTACTCCAACTGACCACATTGGAATGAGGCCACATGTAATGATAATAAAACTACAAATAAGATCCCAAAGTCATGAAGATAAAAAGCATAACATACTGAATGAAAATTTAATCAGGGGAGAATCAAGAAGAATATTTCATAATTCTAGAAGTAATGAAAAGGAAATCATCATCTGCCAAAATCTAGAGGATGCATGGAGTCAGTCTCAAGAAGACAATTTACAGTGTTACATGTCTACAGCAGAAAAAAATAAGCAGAGAAACCTCATGTAAGTAAGTTAGAGATACACCTAAAGGACTTGGAAAATTAAGAACAAACAACACTTAAAAGTATTAGCTATAAAGAGATAAGTAAAATAAAGGCTGAAATTAATGACATAAACAAAAGAAATTATACAAAGAATCAATGAAACAGAGTTCATTCATTGAAAAAGATTAACAAGATAGAAAAAACTACAGCCCCCCCTGCTCAAAACAATGTTGTTTCTTAACTATACCTGTCTGCTAGATACCTGTAGCAGCCAGGGATGCTTGGTCTCATACATGTAAAAAAAAAAAAAAAAAAGAAAAGAAAAAAAGAAAAAACTACAGCCAAATTAACCAAAAGGAAGAAAGAGAGGAGCCAAATTAATAAACACAAAAAGGAAAAGGGAACTATTACAATAGACTGTGGAAACTCATAAAACCACAAGGATATACTTAAAAAATCCATATTCCAGTAAAATAGAAAGCTAAAATAAATCCATAAATTTTTGGTTATGTAAGACCTACTAAAGTTAAATCAAAATGACATAAATAATTTAATTAGGCTTATAACAACCAATGAGATAAATGTAGTAATTAAAAATCCTCTAGCTAAAAGAGCCCAGAACTACATGGATACAGTGCAGACCCCTACCAAACTTTCCAAGAAGAACTAATATTAATTTTCCTCAAGTTATTCTGTTAAATAGAAATGGAAAGAACATTCCAAGTTTATTCCTATGGAGACAGTATTACTCTGATAAGAAAAGACTCAATAAAAAGAAAATTATAAGCCAATCTCTCTGATGAAAATAGATGCAAAAATTCTCATTGAAATACTTGGAAACAAGGGGGCTGGAGAGATGGCCTAGCGGTTAAGAGCACTGACTGTGACTGCTCTTACAGAGGACCCGGGTTTGATCCCCAGCACCCACATGACAGCTGAGAACCCTCTGTAACTCCAATTCCAGGAGAACTCCAGTTCCAGGGGAATCTGACACCCTCTTCTGACCTCCGTGGCATTGCATGACACGGGTGCACAGACCTACATGCAGACAGGACATTCATACACACAAATAAATAAATAAAATATTAAAAAAATAAAAAAAAGAAATACTTGGAAACAGTACAAGAACAGATCAAATAGATTATGCAAAATGATCAATTTGGCTTCATTTCAGAGATATAGGGATGTTTCTGCATTCATAAATCAATAAATTTAAACCACCACATAAACAGACTGAAAGGCAAAAACCACATGATCATCTCATTAGATGCAGACAAGGACTTTGACAAAGTCTTACATCTATTGATGATAATATCATGGAGAATTTAGGGAGAGAGGGACCATACTGCAACATAGTAATAAACAGTATTCAAAAAGACCAGAGTCAACATCTTATTAAATGGATAAAAATTAAATGTTCCTTCAAATCCTGAAGCAGATAAGGATAACCACTCTCTCCATTCCTGTTCAATAAAGGACTTGAAGACTTGGCTAGAGCAAAAAGAATAATAAAGAATATAACAGAGTTATAATTTGGAATGGAAGGAGTCAAAGCATCTTTATTTGTTGATAAGATGATTCTATACAAAAGAAACACAAAAGCCCAAGAACTCATAGAGCTGATAAAATCCGGTTAACAAAATAGCAGGATAGAAAATTAGTATCCCCAAAATCAGAAAGAAAAAGAGAAATGTATCCAGTCATGATAGCCACAAAAACCATGAAAATGAAGCAAGTAAAGGACTTCTATAATAAAAAATTAAGACACTAAAGACAACAGAAAATGGAAAGACCTTCCATGGACAAGGAACAGTAGGTTTGGTGTTGTGAAAAGGTCCATCCTACCAAAAGCCATCTACAAATTCACTGCAATTGCTATTGTAACTGAAACATAGTTCTTCAGAGAAAGTGTGAATATAAGCCCACATTTCTTATGGAATCACAAGAAAACTATTGTAAAAATAATCCAAAATAATAAAACAAATGTTATAGGCATTATCACTCCTGAGCTCAACAGAGCTGTAATCATAAATCATGTTACTGGCATAAAAACAGACACATTGATCAGTGGAATTGAACAGAGGACCTGATGTAAATATAAACATTTACACTCACCTGAACAATACAGAGAACCACAAATGGAAAATTTGCAGAGAATAGAGGGCAGGTAGTACTCATTGTGAATAGAGCATATATATCAACCTTCTGCTTCCAAAGCCTTAGGGATCATTGTGGAAGAGAGGAAGGAAGATTGTACAGGTCAAGGTTGTAGAGGACCAGAAAGAAATAGAGTTTTCCAGACAGCTTGGTGAAGTCAAAGCAATTTACACAGCATTCAGTGATCCCACAGTAGCTCAAGCCAAACACAATCTAAGAACTAATCTCGAACTTGGGTGGGTAAGAAACCCCAGTTCTACTGGAGAAACTGTTGGTAACCAATAGCTGATGTGAGGCAGGTAGTCTCATTTAAGGATGAGAATCTTGGATGGACTGACACCAAATGGCATTTGGGGGGTGACAAATTTGACTATATATATATATATATATATATATATATATATATAATAATTTTTTTTTTTTTTTTTTTTTTTTTTTATATATATTATATAGTGTATATATAATTATATCATAAAATAATATATATTATATATATATATATATATATATATTAATTATATATGACTACATGAATTCATGGGGGTACTAAAGGAGGTTCCAATAGGGGACCAAGTCTAAATTTAGTCAAAATAATATCTGAAATTGACGAAAATGTCAGTAATAAAAAATGTACTTATCCCACAAAATGGCAAAGCACTGTGGAACACTTGCATGCATAATGTCCTTCCAAGTTTTTAACACTCAATGTATTTTCTTTATACTAGAACTTTTTTCAAAACCTCAGAGAATACTCATACCAAACAGAACTACATTCTATGCATTCTAAAATACAATCCCACAGCACAGAAACCAAAACTGATGGAACTGAACAGATCAATACACAGTTCAAAAATATATGGGCATTGATGCATCCTTGATCCAGCAGAGAAAAGACCAGAGAAAGAACAAGGAAACAGAAGACTAGAAGAGTCTCTTTAATTCTACCATACATCTACACCCCAACATCCACAAAAGTTTTGGTCAGCACTTTGGCTGCAGCAATAGAAAGCAAACTAGCACAGAAGTAGGTACCAGAATCATGGGGCAGTTTTGTAGTGGACCTGGCCACGGTTTGGGGAAGACTGTGGAAGTGATTTGAACTTTTTGTCTGGAAAAGGCAAATGAGTGCTTGGAGCTTGATAACCTGCTCTGTAGGGGCTGGGGAAATGCAGGTGATGGAGGCCTGGCTTGGGAAGTTTCAGAAGGAAGTCTGAACGTCCATCACAGACCTTAATAGGGATTTTGAGTAATATTTTGAACTGAGAATCTGCAGTTGCTGGTCAGCTGCAGCTGAAGAATAAGCTGTGTCCAACAAGAGATCAGAACTACTGAAGTTAAACCCTTGCTTTAATGGGACAATCAGTACTGGTTAGATGGGGATGAAATTCAGCTGCAATTAACAAGAGACCATCATCGTTGAGTTGAAATCTGGAAATACTTCCTCAAGTTTAGTACATAGAGCCTGTGGTCCAATGGGATGATTGCTGCATCTCAAGCAATTAGCCAGACTTGGTATTGTGTAGGAGGTCCTCACATGCTACTGGTTCCGAAAGTGGAAGGGGTCATGGAGAGAATCTGAGTCATGGCAGTGTGTGAGGACAGGACACCCATTAATGAAGGGATAGCTCCTGTTGAACTGGAGACCCCAAGATATAGTACAGATGTCAGGACTGTCATGACCACCTAAGACAGTGATAGTTATGATGTGGAACCAGTCTGATCCCAGAAGACACAGTGCATGTGCTGTAGATGGCAGGGCCAGTGGAGCTGCCCAAGCACTGTGGAGTCCATAAATCATGAGTCAATCCTAGATTCTATGCAGCTGAATGTTACACTTTCTTAAGCGTGTCTTGGTTCTTCTCTTTGGACATAGGACAATATGTTGAGGCTGGAGAGATGTCTCTGAGGTTAGGAGCACTGGCTACTTTTGCAGAGCACCCAGGTTCAATTCCCAGCAATCACATGGCAGCTAACGACCATCTGTATCTTTAGGTTCAGGGTATCCAACACCCGATTCTGACCTTCATGGGCATCACAGACATGACTGCACTTAGACACTTGTAGGCAATATGTTCATACACATAAAATTAATAAATACAATTAAAAAATAAAAAAAGAAATAACAGTATTAAATTTGTTGTGGATTTTATAGGAGTCTACAGTTAGAGCTTTTAAAGGCACTGAACTTATACTTACCTGGCAGAGGAGATACCATGGTCACGAAGGTGGTTTTCCCAGGGCGAGGCTCATCCATTGCACTCCGGATGTGCTGATCCCTGCGATTTCCCCAAATGTGGGAAACTCGACTGCATAATTTTCGGTAGTGGGAGACTGCGTTCATGCTCTCCCCTGAAAAAATATAACATAAAGGCACTCAGCTTTTAAGATTCTGAAAATTTTAAGGACTGTGGGAGTTTTAAAATTGTACTCTTTTATATCTTGATGTTACTATCAACAAGAGGTCTTAGAGATAAGCATTGCAAAAATGTTCTTCCTGGGAGAAATTCGCAGCGTGGCATGGTACTCTGCCTCCATATCCAGGTTCAGTGGTCCCAAGTACAAAATGAGGAAAAGACTCTCCAAACTACAGTTAAGGGGAGACTAGAGAGATTAATGGGCTTCCTCACAGAGCAAGTGGGTGAGGGGGTCACTTACAGGGTCTTTGGCAGGCTCCCTCATGTGCATCCTGGGCCGGAACCCCTGCCACCTCCACCCAAGTTGGTGATGGAAGGAGAGACTCGCAGCCCATGGCATCACCCGCTGTGTTTCCTTAGACCCTGCCCCTTGTACTGGCGAGATAAACTGGCTGGTTAGGAGAGGCCGCTGGATCCCCGGCCCCACCTTTCCCTCAGAAGGACAACAAGTCGAGGTTATAATCTTGGGCACTTCTTTGGTGTTCAGAGTCAGTACTTTCAGAAGAATATCCACACCACAATAAGAAATGGAAATGTAGCTTAACTGTAGTTTGTTTGTCAAGTTGATTTTGCAGGGTAGCTTCATTGTTGACTTGAAGCATTTGGGAAGAGGGGACCTCAAGTGGAGAATTTCATCTATCACATTGGCCTATGGGCGTGTTTATGGGACATTTCCTGATTTTGGTCTAATATTGAGGGGTGGCATCCAGTCCACTATGAATGATGTCAACCATGGGCAGATGGTCCTAGGTTGTATAAGAAAGGAGGCTGAGCACAGGCCAGAAGAGCAAGCCATTCCTTTGTGGTTTGTGCTTCAGTTTCAGCCTCTAGATTCCCGCTCTGAGTTCGTGCCTGAGCTTCCCTTCATAACTGACTGTCAGGTGTAAGCCAAATTTACCCTTTCCTCCCCAGGGTGGTTTTGGTAAGTGTGTTCAGTTACAGCAATAGAAAGCTAACTAGAAGAGTCAACTTTTTTATTTATAGGAAAAATGTTATATAGTTATTATATGTTTCTATTTAGAAAGCCTGACAATATAGAAGGTAATCATAACATTAATTCTTTAGAGGGATTTTTTATGTGGAATATAACTTAGGAATTTATTCCCAAAATACAAAGTAAGCATACAGAAAGGCACAAATATTTACTGAATCATCTCAAGTGCCACAAAATGTCAAGACTCAAAATGTGCTAAAATATTAGCAATGTTTTCTTATTATGATAAAAATTTCAAGTTTTCCATTATATTTTTCTTTTTTAATTTTTACATTTTTATTGTTATATATATATATATATATATACATTTATATAGATATATATTTGTACAAGATTATGTTACAAATCTAGACCCGTGTCCTCCTCCCTATGCCCCCACCCCACCAGAGCTCATGCATTCTGTCAAATATGTTTTTCATCTTTTTCTCAGTGTCTATCAAAATTCTCGATATAGAACTTGACTTTTCAGCAGAAGTTCACATTTCACTCAGTTTTCAGTCTTTTCTGTTGTTGTTATTGTTGTTGTTGTTGTTCTTTCCAATATGCACCACTTCCAACTACTTGGACAAAAGCTTAAGGAGCCCTGCACAAGAAACACTTACAACTAGGTAATTGGTGCTAGCATTCACAGATGAGAGATACAATTCCTCGTTTGCTTTTCTGGGACTGTGCTACTTCACTTAACATAATATCTTCTAGTTCCATCCATTTGTCTGAAAAGTTCATGATGTCATCTTTTTTTACTGCTGCATAGAACTCCATTGTGTAGATGTACCACATTTTCTCTATCCACTCGTCAGTTAAGGGGCACTCAGGTTGGTTCCAGCTTTTCTGCTATTGTGAACAGAGCTGGAATGAACATGGCTGTGCATGTGTCTCTGCGGTGGGGTGAGTCTTGTGGGTACATCCCCAGGAGTGGTATGAGCTTACCACCTGACCCAGTCATACCATTATATTTTTCTATCCATTTATTATTTTATAATCAGAAGCCTGGTTATAAATTAATATATTATTTGTAAAAAATTGAAGTATATAAAAATGAAGGTACAACTTTCCAAAGTTAGCAGTTGAAAAGACATTTTGTGTTCATATATCTGAGACTGTAATTTTGTTAAAATGACTTCTTTTCCCACATTGAACTATAGGTCCAACATCAGCTGTGACAAAGTACCTGCAGGATTTTCAATTTTTATTTCATTTTCTATGGTAAATAGAACTCAAGGCCTTGCATATGTCAGACAAGCCTCCTGCCACCAACACACTGGCTCTGCCCTGCTCATACTGAACATTTGGAAATCCACGTTTCCCCCAAAAAACTTTATTGCTCCAATAAAGTTAATCTGGATACACAGACTTTTATTAGATAAAAGAGAAGAAAAAAATACCAGAGGTCCTGTGAGCTTTAGCCACATTTTTTTTTTTACAATGGCAGTTAATGTTCTAGTATAATATTAGGAAAAACTTTTCAAAATGATGACAGAAATGTGAAAAATTATTCTGTTAGGGAAGATTGAGATTCTGATTGTGAAAGACAGGGAGGGGGCTTCCTGAGTCCTCTGTGCTTCTGGTTACACTACTTTAAAAATTTGCTTTAAGTTTTCATTAATACATGTGTGTCTCCATGTAAGTGTATGCCACATGTTGCCACATGTTACCACATGCCCACAGAGGTCAGAAGATGTCAGAGTCCCATGAGGGCATGATGGCACTCTGACATCCTCTTCTGACCTCTGTGGGAATGCAGGCTAAGTCCAAAGGAATCCAGAACACACAAATATAAAATGCAGTTTAATTTCATTTATTCCACACAGGACTGTTCTATAGTTCTCAAATCCTACTTCTATAGTTCTAAAAATCCTAATCCTATCCTGGACTGGCCCACTTCCCCAAGGCCTCTCACCTAAGGCATCTCTTAGCCCCTTGGAAGAGATAGCTGTGGTCCTCACCAGGGAGATCCAAGAAGCTGGATGATTGGCTCCAGGGGATCTCAAGGTCCGGTACTGGAGCAGCTTCCAATGGAGCTGGTCTGGGCAGTGTCAGGGGCCCACAGAGTCAGGATGTCCTTGGCGAACCAGGTGGCAGGGAAGCAGCATGGCCTGGTTGTTCTTAGCTGCGTGTGTCTCACACAGTGGAGGTTGCCTGGAGTGGGGGATGAGTGCTAACCATTTGCACTTCCTGGTTTAAATAGGCCGCAGCTGGGAATGTGGGATGCCCTGAGTCTCAGGTGCTAATCTCCGGCTTGGGTCCAGGGTCCCCTTGCATGGCAGGTGGCTATCTTTCCTCCCTGGGGTCATGGCTTAGTCAAGGCAGGGGACCCAGGAATGGTTATCAGGTCCTTGTGTTCCTACCTCCTTTGGTTACCTAATCAGTTGTGTATGGTCAGTCTTTGGGCTCTGCTGAGCCCCTCCGTGGCGGCCTAGTGCAGGTGCTTATCTCTCAAGCAGCCCTGAGCTGAAGCAGGCCTCTTGCTGAACTAAGTTTAACATTTGCTAATTTCTTTAAAGTTACAACATTTCACACATTATCTACTATTAGTTTTAACCCTAACTACTTCTCATTCACAAAACTTCTACATGCTAACTGTGCTCTGTGTTAGACAGAGTTACAGGGGATTGTGAGCTGGACAACACATGTTCACAGAGCTCAGGTCTTCTGCAAGAGCAGCAACTGCTCTTAACCTCTGAGCCATGTCTCCTGCTCCTGTTTCTGGATATATTCTGATGTTTACTTCTGCCAGAAATATTAGTTAAGAGCAAAATCTTTAAACTTAAAATACATAAGCAAAAAAGACCTAGAACAAAAGAGCTAACACTTTCTGAGTATTGTTTATTTTTATTTTCTTGTAGAGATTTTCTGGACATTTACACTCCGATGGGCCTGGTACTGCCCGTTAGAACTATACTAAGGAAGTAGATACACACCTTTTACTCCTCTTGGGCCCCAACCACCCATCTTCTACTCTGCTGAGCTTGAATCCTTATACACCTCCCCATTTAAAACAAAACACAAACACTCCCTGGGTAGCTGAGGTCTCCCCAGAGCAGAGCTCTGGGGTGCTGTATATGAAGCATGGTGGGCAAGGTGTGCAATGAAGACTTTTGTATTTGAAGAAGGCTTGGGATAATTGTTTAATATCCATTAACCCCTCAGTAGCTAATTAGTTAATGATTCCATAAACACTCAGGCACATTTCTCAGAGCTTTCTGCTAGGTAAATAATTAATAGCATTCCAATGGTAGATATTCCAGTTGTTTCTCTAGATACTTCCACTCATGTTTTATTCCAGAAAACCATTTACTGTTCTTTTTTTAAGATTGACTTTATTTTTAATTATGTATATTTGTATCCCTGTGGGGGTATGTGTATATAAGTACAGGTGACTGTGGGGCCAGTGGTATATGACCCTCCAGAGCCAGAGTTATGGCTCATTGTCACCCAGTTTACCTGCTTGCTGGGGACTGAAATCAGCTCCTCTACAATAAGAGATTGTGTTCTTAAGCACAGAGCCATCTCTTGAACTTCCTGGATTTATTTTTAAGTGGCATTTTATTAATTTTGTTTATGTATTTGTGTGAGTACCATATGTGTGCAGTGACCACTGAGACCAGAAGAGAGCCTCCAGTCCTTTGGAGCTGTAGTTATAGGCAGAAGAAAGTCCCTATATAGGTCTGGGAAACCAAATTGTAATCCTCTGTAAGTGCATCATGTGATCTTAGGGGCTGAGCCATCTTGCCAGCCCCGAGCTCTGTGTTTATGCTCCTGATCTGCATCTACCATCTATCCATTTTCTCATTCCTTCCCTCTACACATTCTTTTCTGCACCCACACACTTGTCATTTTTCCAACTTACATCACAAATGCTTGCTTCACTCAGTTATGTACTGAAGGGTTGATCTAAGCTTTAAAATATTATAAACAATTTATGAGAAATTCACCCACAGATAGCACATGCTTAGAAATACAGATCAAAGGAAAGGAAAAGATACCCTTATTCCCTCAAGAGAAAAGATCTTCAAATTCTTTGGATGCTGGAGTTCAGACTCTAGATAGAGCCTTGCAAGGAAGATCATGAGAGTCAAGAGAAAATGAGAAGAGGCTGAAGAATGAACCATAAAGAAGGCACTTGGATGACCCAGCAGAGGAGACTCAGCTGCAGCAGCAAGAACATGTGAAGGACAGTTACTGCTAGGACTCTCAGTTTCTATTTCAGCAACAAAGGACATGTAGACTCTGACTTATCACGTGGTTATGGTGATTAATAAGATGAAAATGCATGCTGATTTCCTCAGCCCTGGTGGAAAAGGTACAATGGGTTTAGAGCAGACAATAAGGTACAATGTTATTACTTGACTCCATAAGGTCAGTCATCGGTGAAACATACTCTGTGCTATTATTCGATTTGACCTATTGCATCTTTATAAAAACATGGCAGGTCACATTACTGTGATTTTTTTGTAAAAAGGCAGGTTCTATATTTTAACACGTATTGCTTATAGCACAGCAAATCTAACACTGTGAGAAATCAATGGCTTTTTGGGGCTAGTGATTCATAACATGCTGGGTTACATTCACATGTGCGTAGCTTTCCTTCTCAAAGCCGATACTTCCATTTATTAATCAAGTGGCAGCGAGTCACATTTCGGAAGACTTGTGTTCAATAATGCACTTTGTATCTTACAAACGTGGTAATGCAAGGTCCATCACTGGAGGCTGAACACTTCAGATCCTGCTTGAATAACCAGTGGCTGCTTCCTCCCCAAATCCATTTCTGACAACATAGTTGATTAAATCGCATGTCTCTCCTCCCCCTTCCTGTCCAAGAAATGCAGGATGCTCAAACTGAAGAGATGTTGATTAAGATGATGTTAGACAATTAATTACGCACTGTGATAACCTCTGACCTGTGCAAGTTCTTTCTATATTAATCAGTTGAGACTCCAAACTAATAGATAATTACATTCTTGTGTTTTAATCAAGCCATGGGCAGCAAAGAAAGATGGTGAAGTATGACTAAGCTGGAGAGCTCATTTGGATGTGATATTTTTAAAACTAAGAACTCGAAAAGGATAATTATTTCAATTATTTTACTTTTGTTATTCTGAGTTTGCTTAGAATAGGTCTTTATTAAAGTGCAATCTCTGACTGATATGACAGGTGTTTGAGTATCAAAACTATGAAGTGAAAATCAGATAGGAAGAAGAGTAAACTATAAGAACAGTTGAATCAATGGAGAAATATTTGCCAAAGGGACATGGAAAAAGGCCAATGTAGTGTTATTGAAACACACATGGGGAGGTAGAGTAAGCAAAGAGAGGAGGGGATTTCAGTATTTGTTAATCAACATACTTGCATTAGATTGACTTACAGATAAAATTCTAGCAGATATATGTTATTTACAATTTTATTTTTAAGTGTAAAAATATTAAATTAATTTAATAAAATGGCTGAAAGAAAAATCTTCAAAGCCTTTGATTTTGAAAGCAATGTTGAGGCAATAGATAGTCCATTTCCCGTTATTATGTACAAGTACAGGAATTTCTATTTATCACTTTGATAATAAGTAGTACATAATTTAAAATAATTTTAGAGTCAATTAAATTTATCTGTTTTTATGAAAGTTAGTTTTATATATATTAGCCAAATGAGAAGACATCTGTTCCCCTTTACATTTGTACACTCTTTGTATTTCCCTCATCCTCCTGTGCTGGGTGTGCAGAGACGGGTGGGGGCCAAGTGACATGAGTTGGAGTAAAACCTGGCTAAAAGTCTCCATTAGTCTGGAGGCTGGAGAAATCACTACTGGAAAAGTTTATCACTGGTTCCACCAAAGGCCACACTGGCAATGCAGAACCACATGCCCTGCATCAGGAACAGGAGGTGGCATTCCTACAGCACCAAGCTGATTTTGCAGGCACAGGAAATTTGAAAAGCTTTGTGCTGACCTAACAGCTCATTACTACAAAAACAATTCACAGCATACTCTTAGTGACGTTTTCAAGAATAATTCCTGCATAAGGCAGTCAAGTTGCTGAATGAAGGCCCAGATACATAGGAGACATTAAATGATAGAACTATTTCGCAATTGTATGTCCAAATTTGTCTGACACCTCAGCTATGCCCTCCCTACCCAAACCATGTAAGTCTATGGTTATCTGCACTGTAAACTCAGAAGACAGTGTTTAAAAAGGTTATAATGACCTCAAATTTGGGACCGTGAACAATGAAGAGGCCAGAATATCAAAGAACCCAGGCCCATTAAGCAACGATTCAACCATGTAGGCTTGATGAAAGAAGACAAGGGACTCAGAATTCAGTCATTGCAATACAAGCTGAGCTCAGGAAGCTCAGGAAACCAATACTGAAGTGCAGCAAAGCCCCTAATGTTTCAACAAATTTAAACTGTTATTAGAATATATGGTTTGTTCTACTTCTTCCCAGTGTTCAGCAAACACCCTTTTTATTCTCAGCCCAAATCATTTAAACTGCAGATGTGGGGGACAATGTTTGAGTGGAAGATCACATAGAGAGACGGAATACAGGGCACACACAGATAGATGAGCAGCATCAATCCCAAGTGTGTAGGCATGTACACCTTAATCTCATCCACACACCACGTCTCACATTTTATTTCATATGTATCTATGCACATATTCATACGAACATATATATTCAGTAGACACACACATACATAGCCACCTGTCTTGCCTAGTGACACTGTTTGGGGATGTTTTGTGAGGTGTGGTCTTGCAGAGGAAGCACATCACTGGGAGAAGCTGGAGGATCTCTGGCTCTCCCTGTTTCCTGTGAGTGCTTGGCTTTCTGCTGTGGCCTCCTCTGCCACCACGCCTCCCTGCCATGATGGACTTTCACTCTCTTGAACTGTAAACCAAACTAATCTGTCCTTCTGAAAGCTGTCTTGGATATGTTTTAACACATCAACAGAAAAGTAGTTAGTATATACATATATATGGGAAGTAAGAGGAAAATGTCTGCATGACAAATAATGTGCAGTGTGGTTGGGAATGTTGTTAAAGGAAGTGATCTTTTTTAAAAGTTGCAACAGATAAATAGCCTCCAAAGGGAAATTTCCTATCATACGTACGCAGGAGTGATGCTTTTTTCATTGAGGTTTCAAGAGTATTGATTTGTTCAATAGCTTCTCCTTTAACTTAATGAGTAATATAAGCTCTTTCCTCATTTCTCCTCAAAGACTTCAATTTCCTTCCTAACCCATTCTTCCAGTACATCACATTCTCCTCTGCAATCAATAGGGTACATGCTAATGAATGTAGAAGGGGCAGGTGGAGCATGGGGGAGATGTATTGCTCTCTGGGCCTTAATATCCTGCCTGAGCGCACACCGTTAGGTACACAGCCATGTGTTGTGGTTGACAGACGCGCCTGTGACCTGTGTGACAGGGATTAATGGTTGTCTATTTCTGGCATCATAACTTCTGCAACCTCAGGTCACCTTTGCTGCCAGGAGATACTCCCTTGTTTCCCTCCCTGCTCGACACCAATAGGGACCACTGACTGGCCCTAACTGTCCTTTGAAGGGAATAATCAGAGGCATACAGGGTCATAATATTTGCGGTTTTCTGAAAACGTGTGCGCGTGTGCGCACACACACACACACACGCGCACACACACCTCACACACAGCATTAGGTTCAACAGGAGTCAGGATTTTTATTGTCAACGCTTGTATTGTGGTGTTCCAGGATGCAAAGGAAAATTGCTATGATTCTTTGACCACTGTTTTTCTCTTCCAAAAAGAGAGGAAATTGATTATAATCACACTAGTGAGTAAAAGCATTTGTAATCAACCTGGGGCTTTCAGTCAAGCACCACCTCTAAGTTAAGAAAACATTTGGAGTCAAGTGTGTTGTCTTTGCTTTTGTGGATAAGTTGCTGATTGACATCGTCAAGATTGTCTACAGTAAATTAAAAACTTCATTTCCTGTTTGCTAAAGTAGCCCCAAGCTATCTAAAAATGAGGAGTTTGAGGTGTCATTTTGTAACCTTTCAATCCTTAGTCTTGGCAACTCACAGAAGTCATCCCATCTATCCATCTGTCTCAGGGTCTGTTTCTTTCTTATAAATCTCTTACCATTCTCAACTTGTAAGTTGTCAGAAAACAAGAGAGTTTAGCTTCATCAATCAGGATACCTTTGTTACAAATATGCAACATAGCTCTGGTTAAAATTGGCTTATACAATATGAAATAGAATTATTAATTCTAATTATCCAGTGTTTTCAAAGTAATATTTTTCTTGATTCTTTGAGAATTTGGCAAAATGTATTGTGAATGCATTCAGACTCCCTATCCCATTTCCTCACAGATTCACTATCCCCTCTTTACCCTGGAGAACATCCTCTATTGTTAAGGCCTACTGAATCTAATTTATGCCCCCCAAATACTATTGGGTATGGATCCATCCCCATTAGCCTGGTCAACCCGCCCAGAATCATGCCCTTGAAGAAAACCCACTTTCCCTCTTCCAGTAGCTATCGACTGCTGGTAGATCCTGAGCAAGAGCTGGGGTTTAGGCCCCTTCTCCCTTGTTCTTCTGGCATTCTGTCTGGCTTGAGCTTGCACAGGTGTTGGTACATGCACTAGACCTGCAGGAGAAGGGGTTCACCCATTTCCCATTATGCATAGAGGAGGGGACAAGTGCAAGTGGCAGTTGGTGATTCCTGGAGGGTCACTCTTTTCAGTAGTTGAGCTTGGTCATGCTCCAGGAAATGGAATCCCACCCTTGATTATGCAAGCAGCCCTATTAAACTCAGTCACACATAGACACGACACCATACACACACCACACACACACACACACATACACCCCACTACCACCACACAACTACATCCCCAAACAGATATTTCACTGATATGCTGCTGCCTCCTATATCCACCAAACTGTTGATGTCCCTAAATCAACCCCACCTGGCACTTTGTTATTAATACGACCTGTGATATTATATAATGTACATGGATTGCCAAGTATAACATTCTCTATTGTTTACTGATAATATACTAAGTGCTGTTTATTTACATTTGAGATCGAAAGACAATTATTTTATCTTGTCACCATGATATTCAGTGATGAGTTACTTAATCTTCTTTTAGCAGAGAAAGCTAAGTCTTAGCTAATCATTGACTGACATTCTGCATGTGCAGGCACAGCTGTGTAGCCAGCTCTTGCCTGGCTATTAGTTTGGAAATCTGGATAGTCTCAGGCCCTGGCCTCTTTCATCACTATGTAAAGAAGTTTTTAGCCAAGCCTCACAGAGCTCCAGATGCCCATTTCCCCCCTTGCCCTGCAGCCGTGGACAGGCATACACTCAGATTGGAGTGTTTCATTTGCACAATCCATCAAAGACCTGCCAGCATTCATAGCATTCATTGAGCTACAAATACTCTGGCCTGTGTTCTCCTAATGCAGTCTTTCAGTTAAATCAAGCTGGGGATGTTCAAGGGAAGATAGAAGGCAGAAAGAAAGAGAAATTTATAGTCTTTCTGCCTCATTGCTCCATCCTGGATCAGACAGATGTATCAGGATTTATTATTTCAAGGTCTGGTCTGATATTCTGAGAGCGTATGAGCTGGAAAGTGGGCAGATGGAGTAGATAGCTCAGAGAGCACTGGAGAATCTTTATTGGAGATGGTTGGACCAGCATTCCTTATTTATAAACACATCTCCATATCACGGTTGGGCATTTTGAACTGCAAATCTTTATTCAATGACAGAAATCTGCCATCCGTAAGAGATGGCTCAGCATTTATTTAGGACATGTCTACATTATAATTATACAGTCTGAAAGGAATCACTTATTCTTTTACTTTATTTAACCAGTAGTTTAGTCAACACATAGACCAAGTGCATGCACCCAGACACGGTTGTTCTTGGTGACCACTGTACAGTTCCTCATATTCTGAGCATGATTATTCCATGGGGTCCAGTCAGCCAATGCAAATAAATTCAGTGTAAGATTTGGTAAAATTAATTGAACAACATCTTTATGAGTCCTGGTTCATTAGGATTTTATATTCAGAAGCTTCATATTTAAATTAGCTACCTTTAGAAAGATCTAGGCTTCAATGTGTCCACACCAAAACAAGTAAGTACAATCATTCCTAATCTCCATAATATTGAAACGTTTCATGGCCATTTGAATTCTCCTGTGAACTGTAGGAACCTTATAAACCTTTACTATTAAACTCACAGGTCTGCATGCAACCAGCATTCTACCATATGATTTTCACACACCTCTAAGAACATGTAGGAACTTTTTATTCATGGAGAGATAAATATTTACTTCTGCTTCTTAGAATATCCTACTTTCCCATACCACTGGAAAAGCACACAGTGATTCTGAAGGTAAAGCAGTTCCTTCTGGGTACAGCTACATTACTTATGCATGATCACCACCCATAATTTATCTTTTCCAGGTATTTCGCATTTGGACACTAATTTGTTTTTTGCAATCATTGTTTTAATTTTGTTTACTTTGGTAGTACATGTTGGTCTAGCAAGCCAAATGAGTATCCTATGGATTTGGGAATCTTTGCAATTTGCTGAACCTTTAGTAGGTATTTTTGATGATGGACTTTTTTTTTTACATATTTACAAATAATGATATATTCTACAGCTTCTAATTAATTCTGTAATTGGCAAAAAAAATCTTATTTAAGCAGTCAGTTGGTCATTTAACATCAACCTATGTCATCTTACAACTCTTCTCATCAGTAACAAGATAAAGTATCCAGAACTTTGAGGACATAAAATGTTGGATTGGAGCATAAACACAGTTAAGTATCAGTGAGTCACCTGGTTTCCATTCCAATAGGATAAATTATTAGGGGTAAATCTTGAAAATCAGCTCTGCTAACATTACTTGACAACCCAATATCTACAAGATGGACCAACTATATAAATAGTGCTTTTTTATTATTAGTTCTTTATTGCCTTTTTGTATTTTATACATAACTTCTCAATCAGTGTTAATCTCATTTAACCCCCCTCTCCATTTGTGCCTCCCACCGCTCTCTCCCTGGAGCTCACACATTCCGTCATTTGCATCTGGGCCCATTTTGCCAAACTAATCTTCCCAGCCATTCCCAGTGCCAGTTCATCCTCTGAGCTCTACACAGTCTATCCAGAGTCCCTCACTTAAAGAAGGCCAGTTCTGCCTCACCCAACCCTAATCAGCTTCCAACATTTCTTCAGCTAAGATTAGGTTCTGCTACTCATTTCTGTAGTTCCATGCTGGGTTTTTGTCTGGCTGAGTTTTCATGGGTCTTGTGCATTCTGACGCCAATATTATAGGTTTATATGAGTAGGCTCTGAGGAGCTTGTGGGATTCATTTCCATTTGGACTTGCCATGTCCGCTAAAAGGGGAGGGGTGGGGCCACAGTGTGAGCTGAGTGGGCAGCACGGGGCTGAGTGAGGATCTGTTGGTCCTTTAATCATTCATGGCCATAATCCACATGATGTTCTTCCCTCCTAGAGCCAGGCTGTCAGCTTCATGAGGATACAAGCTGTCTCCCGCCTGCCTGCCGGGAGATAGCATTCCATTTCATTCATGCCAGCAGTGTGTTTATATGATAAAAGCTACTGTGCTCTGGGCAAGGATGTTGGGGCAGGTGGAAGGGAAGGGTGAGCCACCTTGGCTCCTACTGTTGAGCTGCAGAGCTCCTGTTTGTGCAACCGGTAAACTATATGGGCGACATTTTGCTCAATACCTCAAGGGAAAGGGAGGGGCCATCCGGTTCTGGAACTTTGCAGAGAAAGACAAGGCAGGAAAACACTGCAGTATCCCAACCTCACAGAGCTATAGATAACCCACAGAGACAACTGAATGCCCATAGATATATCAGATAACTCTTGGAGGTTCCTTGGGACAGGGTCTGCAGTTCCTTGCCTCGAGTTTCATTCCTACAGTGCCACACCTCCCTGGCTCTTGCAATCTTTTCTTCCCCTTTCTGAAATGTTCCCTGAGCCCTGGGTGAGTGTAGCTGAATATAGGCGACCTGTCCATGGACACACATTATATTGACTCCTAATCTCCATGGTTTGGTAATTCATGACCTTTTGGGTTCCTGGCACCCTGTTGCATGAAGGAGCTTCCTTAATGAGAGCTAGGAGGTTAATTAGTGTCCTCTTCACCCTTTGTTCTGTGTTGTATGAGCCTTACTTAGTCACATAGGTTGCATTGAAGATTTGCCACTTAGGCGTGGGGAATTCACAGAAAGTATCTGTGTGTGTTCAGTTGTAGGACTCTGTAATATTCTTCATGTGGTGCAAAAGAAGCTCCTTTATTGAGTGGTTTCTGGGATATTTGTCTCCCTGGACATTTCTGCCTGCCTGGGAGTGTCTGCAGCTGTCCCCAGTGTGGGAATGAGCTTCCACACTGCACCATCTCCCAACCTAGCTTGGGATCATCTGAACCCCTCTTTCTGCTCTTGGGTTAGACGTCTCTGCCCTTGAGCACAGATCCAGATATTTTTCAGCCTGTCTGTGAGTACCTGAAGCCTCCATAGGGTGATTGAGCCTGGTTGTTTCCAGCCTGCTTGCATAAATTGTGCTTTTCACATCAAACACGGCATATAAGTTGTTTCCAAGCTCCATTTCTCCATTCCTATTTTACCCTGTATTTGAAATGCAGTGTGGGGAGCAAGGTATACTCCTCCCATTGTTGAATTTTTGTGAACGTAAACTGTGTTATTCCTGACCATATTAGAAAGGAAATGCATAGGAGTCCTGTAGAGTAATAGCTTCTTCACTTATGCTAGTGAATGGGAAGAACACACCAGGATAGAGGCGTTCGTTCCTTTAGCAAACCTGCATCACTTGGATCCTCTTATGAAGGATACCACCTGGCTTGAACACCATCTCTTTTTAAACACCCATAATCTAGTGGGTGAAGTAGTTACATCTTCTAAAACTAAAACTCCAGAATGAGAAACAATAAGGCACTGTAAAAACAAGAATGTTAATTTGCCCAATTAAATCCCATGTGGAGATTGAATCCCGTGACTAACTGATTAGGAGCAAAAGTGAAAAATCATATTCATCAGATGTTTTAGAAGTTCCCATTCGGTTCCAGCTCACATCCTATTTATTCTCTTCCTCTTCATAAAATTTCCATTTTTTGTCCTTCTTTCCCAACATATTGTTAGGTTTATTCGAACCCAAGTCTGAAAATCCCCGCACCGACAAAGGAACAGCAAAGAATGCAATATGCAAACGGGCGTTTATTGAGAGGCTGGCTAGCCAGGGTCAAGCCTCCTTTCTGATGCACAGGTCAGGATAAGCTAGGCAAGACCCTGAACAAAAGAGTCGGGTTACATTTATAGGTCCTTCAGGTCTTTGTCCTGGAGCCCACGTTTTTTTTGGCCAATCATTTTGTATTAGCACATACAATTGTAACCTATCAATTTAGACATGCCTTACCTATTATCCAATGGGCTTAACAATTAACATTGCATAGTTCCCACTCAAGCAGTGAAACCTTCCAACTGTCACGTAGATAACAGCTTTGAACATTTGCTTGTGGGCAGGGTTTAGTAAGCCATGAGTAAGCTACTTTGGGTTGTAATTTGAAACTTTATTCCTGACGGCCTGGTTTCTCTCGGCACGTCCATTGGGGTCTGTCCTTACAAGATTACCTTATCTTTCAAAATAGAGGACATATTTTCCACCATAAGCATAATTCAATATCTGAAACACAGGATCTACCATTCTGTAGAAACAGTGATTCAACATGAGGAAGGGGAGGCAGGATTGTCCGCTCAGAGAAGAACCTAACCACTGAATAGAGAAGAATTTTGTTAAAGTGATGAAATGCAGATAGAGATAAAAACTTGACCTGAGAAAGACTGTCAGGGAGAGAGACGGGACAGTGCTTTCGGAGAAAGGCAATTAATGCCAGAGAGAACCAGCAACTGTCAGTCTCTCAAAGTGAGAGGATAAGATCTCAAGAATAGAGTTGTTCCCTCTGGTGCTTCTGTTCACCAAGAAAGTCTTTAAATGCCTGCTGGCTTTTACTTTCAAGACCCGAAATTCCTTAAACTGAGAGAATAAAGGTCGTGTCTCTCCTGCGTTCTGCCCTCTCTTTTCTGGTCTCCATTCTAAAGTGGTGCACTTTGCACAAAGCCCCGTTTGCTCTGTTTGAGGTTAGTTTTATTTTATAGTTTTTGAGATAGATGTGGTTATTTGGTTGGATAACCAGCAATATAAAGTGGAGGCAGAGCCACCACATATAACAAAATAAAAATGCAAATCAGAGTTTAAAATCAACAGTGCTCAAAACCAAATAAGTTTCTGATTATGTTTGGGCTACAGAGCACTAAAGCTAAGACACCAGAAAGATTGCAAATTATTGAGAAATTTGAACTATCGAGAAATGCAAATGAAGGGAGATGAAAAGCAAAGAATGCCCTCCTCTCCAGACCATGAACCTTCCACTCTTCCTGACTGCATTTTGTCTCATTCAGTTTCCCCAAAGGACATGAATGCTGGTGACTGACAACTTCCAAACTGCTGCAATCTAGAGTCCTCTGGAAGATGAGCATGCCTATGGAGTAATCTTGATTGCATTCATTGACAGGGGAAGGCTAATCTTGATTATGTGCAGGACCACTCCCTAGGCAGGGGCGATTAGATTGTAGAAATCAGAGACAACTGTCTGAACAGTAGCCACAGGTGCTTGCCCCCGGTGGTATTTCCTGATTGTAAATGGAATGAGACTGGCTGCTTCAAGATCTTGCTGCCTTGACCTCTCTGCAGCAATCATTGTATGTGTGTTCTGCACTAAAATAAACCTCCTCTCCTTGGGTTTCACTGACTGTTTACTTCTCCCTTCTATTGCATGGGTTAGAGTATTTTATCAGAGAACCAGGGAAGACATCCTGCTAGCTCCTCCCTGGCTTATCTTTCCATGTAACTCACGTTTATCTGGAAACTACTTAGTTCACACTACCATCCCCAAGCATAACTTCTTTCAGTTTTCACGAGCAACCCTAGACATCAACACTCCTGAGGATGCAGCCTTCCTTACCAGGACATAGCTTCAACACCCAGCATCCAGTATTCATACTAGCTGTGTTCTCCAGCATGTCCTGCATATCTGACTAGCATCAAAGAAGAGTGGAGTTCTCTGCATTTGAAGAAGAAGTTCAGTGCTTGTATGTCCATCCTTGGGAAGTCAGAGTAGCTGTATAGTGGGGATATGCTTCTCTTGGCAATAAAAGGCTCTTCTAAATTATAGCTCCTGATGGTACTTTTGGGAAATTAGAAGCACAATTTATGAGCACAGGAGTCCCAGATATCCAGTTACAGAGCTACCTTTGGTTACAAGAAAGCACACCACACTGCTGGATATTCCCCACCACACTCTGTAGACAAGGTGAATTTGACCATTTTAAGGGTTACAGATTTACTCTGTGATGCTTAAGACTATGATGCCAAGATATTAGAAGCACTTTGAAAGCAGGATCTTTAAGTAAGCTTAATCGTATGCCCTGTATGAAACTATCTTCTCTCCTCCATGAAAACCATGTTAAGTCTCAATGCCTGCTGGCCTGGTGTTTAAAACTTAATGCATTTAATATTGTCATGGGAAATCTTTACTTTGTATATAAATAGCTGTGCTGTGTATATGTAGAAGTGTATGTATATGCATTTATATTTACCTTCTCTAAAGCATACCATACTAGAAAATTTGTGGGTTTAGGATCCGGATCTCTTTAAGTAAATGCGGAAATCTATTTGGGCATACACTCTTGGCTTCTCACATGAAAATTTCACTGTCCACACTGTGTGCCCTCTATGATCGCCCTTCTCTTGCTGCTGTGAATCTGACTGAGCAGTGTTGTCTAAACAGCATTTCTACAGGCAGAGACCCAGTTATTACATTGAAACACAATTTTCTGATCTTCTTTGAATTGCAAGCAATAGCCTTATGTGGAAAATTAGTAAGGCCATTAAAATACAAGTAACAACTACCTATTCCTTTTCTACAACCATTTCTGATCAAAACTGGATGAAGACTTTAAAGTTTTACTTTAGATAATGAGGTTTCATACTTTCAGTGACTCTAGATACTAGAGTATTATTAGGAAGTAGAGGGAGGAAAAACATTCCCTTCAAACTTCTTACCTAGTATCCTAGATGCCAGGAACAAAATGTACAAGAGAAAGAAGATGGCTGTGCTATTTTTCAACTGGGTTGTGTAATTTGGAGATTATATATATTTCTATTTACCACAAAGTCATTGCTAATCTGGCAGAGTGGAAGGTGATTTTGAATCCATTTTAATTTGAATTTTAAAACAATGGGTGATCATATTTTGACCTAATAAGTTTTTTTAAGGTTATTTTCTATGGGTAGGGGTATAAAGTGACAGTATTTATTGAAACCATTTACTTTTTAAATTTTACTAAGAATCAAAACAAACAAATATGTCTACCAGCAAGAGAACCTTTAGACAATTTCTAGCTTTTAAACTAGATAACAAATGATTGTGCAGCCATTAGAATCATGAGTATGATGGTAATGAACTCATTACCTGAAGATCATATAACACATTGAATGCATGGTTTCTTTAATATGTGGATCTTTCTAGAGCAAACATGAAAGCACTCCAGTCCAACAGTGCTTGAGAAATGGACATGTGTCCCCATGTAAGTGTTCTGTGTGTGTATGTAAATTATATACAACAAACACTGCATATGAAGGAAGGAGGAGAACCATTAAGATCAGCTCTTGTGTTCAGAGGCATCTGTAGTAAGCAAGATAAGTTGGAAATGTAGTTGAATACATCATACTCAGCATCTCTATGACATTTCCTGTTTTCCCAAGGGTTCTAAGTTCCACAGACCCCATTTACTTATCTCTTACCAAATGAGGAAGAGCAATGGAATCAGTTCCATGCTGTTTCCCTACATGGAATTTTTATATGGAAGTGAAGACAAATGACTTGCAATGGTGATTCTTTCCCCTCAGCTAAGTATGCTAATCTTTCAGAAGCAAGGTTTGACACCTGCACAACGGGAGTGGTATTCTGTTTCCATTATGGTTGAGTGTGGAAAGGAAATCCACTCTGGACTTTCATCAGGAAGTTACTCAACACAGAGAACCGGCCTTGAAATGGTGGCTTATAGCTTAATTTTCAGAAATAATTCCTACAACCATGCAGTAGCAACTGACTGCAGCCCTTCTGGGGAGTTGCTGCTAGGATCACACCGTGTGGTCCAGTGAGATGTGATCACTGAAATCCCTTCTTCGAGGTCTCCCTCCAGCTAGGTAGGAGAAGGGACACAGTGGTGACTAGACATGGAGAATCTTAGATTTCTGTACTTTTTCTTGGCATTAAATATTATGTTGAAATGTAATTTTTGCCTGATAATTAGTCATTGAATACCACAAAATAATGTTTAATTGCCAGAACTTATTTTATGCCCATAAAGCAGGTTAAAGATAGTTCATGAGATAAAATTTCAACCTTTTTTACTTTCCCCATCTATAATGTAGGTCAAAATAAAAGCAAATGCAACAAATGTATTGACAGTGTCTACCATTTTAGCTCCTCTATGAGCAAATATGTATGTAATGATTCAACACATACCTGTTGTGATGGTTAATACTGGGTGTCAACTTGACTAGACTAAGGATGAACAAATAAGAGAAAAAGGATCTTCAGATTGGACCACCTCAACCCGGATGGCCCACCCCAAATGTGGGCGTTACCTTCTGCCAGCAGGCAGTATTAAAGGCCACGGCAGAGGGAGCTGGACCCTTTTTTCCTGTGGCTTGCCTCTCTCTCACTGGTGAGTTTGTCTTGCTGCTGTGTTCAACCCTTCGGATCCCAGCGTGTACTGAGACTGGCAGATCTCCTGGAATCCATCAGGCCTTCAGCACCAGATTAGGACTACTGAGACATCCAGCCTTGCGGATTGAGCAGTTCCCTGGATTCTCAGACTCTCCAGTGGGGCGTGGCTACTGTTGGACTACTTGAGCTCTGTCACATGAGCAAATCAATAAATTGTATATAGCAATATATTCATCCTGTTGCTTCTGTTTCGTTAAAGAACCCTAACTAATACACCTGTATATAGTACTTCCTAATAAGCATTTGTTTTCATTGTAAAATGTCAATTAGTTACCATTGTAGAGAAGGAGGGAATCCATAAATGGTGTTCCCAGAAGATAGAGTAAAATTCAGAGCAGCATGATCTTGAGAAAACTGAGAATGAGGCAAGTGTATGCTTTATTATGGAAGAAACTCATTTTTTTTTTTTTTTGTCTTTCTGAGAAAGGGTCTCCCTGTAGCCCTGGATGGCCTGGAACTGACTACGTAGACCAGGCTGGCCTTGAATTCACTGAGATCTGCCTGCCTCTGCCTCCCAAGTGCTAGGATTAAAGGCATGTGTGCATGTATTTATTCAGTATTAGTCATTCATAGGAACTAGTTTCTGAAGTGTATGATGTTCAGTCACTGCTTAACATGTTCTTATGTTCTGCCAATGGTCTGATCATTAGATATGCTCATGGCTCTAGATCTAATAATTTAATGAGGTAGCCACGATTATGCATTTTGAAGGAAATATCAAACACTGACACCTAATGAAATCCTATCTCCAGTCACTGTATTGAGTTCCTAATGTCAGGGCCCTGAACCAAACATGTGCACTCAGGTATAAAGAGAACTGGCCCATTCATCACGACCCCTTGACAGCTGTAAGCACATGTTCATCCAACCAGGAGCAGTTGCCATCACTTGGGGCTGAGGATGTGCACACCTACGAAACATCCTGGTGGATGGGGAGGACTATTTTCACTAGTAAAATACATTTAATTTCCATCCTCTAGTTCAGTTTGGAACGTCTTCAAACCCTTGATTAAAGTTACTGTAATTTCATTAGTGAGATCACTCTAAACAGAGCCCACAGCATTTCCCAATTAACAGATCAGCAGTAATCAGCAGCTAATTACTCCTGTGACTGCTGCCGATTCCCCTTAAGGTAGGGAATGAGTGGGATATGACAGGTTAAACCCCAGCCTGCTACAGAGCACAAGGGAACCAAAGACCGAATGGCAAAGGTGACCTGGGGAAGACAGAAGTGACAGAGACTGAATACAATGCTCAGCAGTGACTGGACCCAGGAAACTGTAGGGCCAAATTCCTATGTCCTGGTATGTGTATCACTTACTGTTTGGTGTTTGATGCTGGCTGGGTTACTGAATTTTCTGTCCCTCAGATATGTTTTTTTTTTTTTTTTTTTTTTTTTTTGGTCTTTTCGAGACAAGGTCTCCCTGTAGTCCACGCTGTCCTGGAACTCACTTGTACCAGGCTAGCCTTGAACCACAAAAGATCCACCTGCCTCTGCCTCCTACATAGACTAGATTAAGGCGTGTGCCCCCACGCCCAGCCAGAATTTTAATATCCTTAGAAAGCAGGAAGAGGGGTGGGTGTAGGGAATGGCTCATAGTCTGTTGTAATAAGAAAAAATTTAAGGGACTAGAAGTTCTTGTAATTTGCCTAGCAAACTAGGATTATGAGTAAATCACTGTAAATGTTTTATTATTATCTGAATAATTCACACAATACTGGCTATCTGTGCTATTGTCATTTCCAATTGTAAGCATGACATTTTCATTCAGAAATTGTTCATCAAATCCCTATGCTATATCAGTTTCGGAGATTAAGCAACCCCCCATCCATACCTTCATGTCTCCTGTGAGATGGCAACAGCCAACATAAGACACACAGAGTCTTTTTTTTTTTTTTTTTTTTTTTTTTTTTTTTTTTTTTTTTTTCCCAGAGAGATTATGGTATCTCACAGAGCCCCGGACTGGAGATTAGGGAAATTTGCTTGTAATATCCGCACAGCAACTTTCCAAAGGCTGGTGGTATATGAACTGGCAATGCCAGGTCATAAACAGAGCCCTGGATTCTAATGTCACCACTACTCAATAGTCTGTTTGTCTGTGATGATCTGTTGCAATGGGATATAAGCATAAGCACACAAAACACACAATGAAGTAGGAATTGGAATCCAACTCTCTTCATTAAATTCAACTCTTAATCTCCACTGGAGAAATGCTTTTATCAACATGTTACAGCATTCCCAGTTGGATTACAATTCATGAAATTCAGGCTCATTTAAAATGGCATCATCAACTAATGGTTTGGTGAATGTTAAAAGGAAGTGTAGGCACTTAGATGCCTTTGGTCAGCCTTTGGGAATGCAGCAGCCTAAGCCTCATGCAAATTAACTGAACCAAAGTCAGTGAGAAAGTGGAAAGCCTCCGGCTCCCTGTCATTTACATTTAGGAATTGCATCCCCTTATGTAGAAACGACTACATGCAAGTCACTAGACCACGTTCTTGGAAATGAATCTCCACAATTTCTTCAAGTATATAATATCACCTTTATTTTGCTGATTGAGGAAATTGGTTCAAAGCAGTTAGTAATTTGGTAAAAGTCACACAGAAAGGAAATAGGTGACCCAGGATTAAAATCAGAAATATACAACTTGAGACTTGATGTTTCTATTCTGTTGCCCTTAAAAAATCTTAGCATAAAATTAACAACATAAATTGGTAGCAAATGTGCTGTGGGCCTCTCACTTGAGTTAACAGCACAGGGAGCTACATGCTCTGTGCATAGTTCACAGGGCTTTCTCTTCAGGGTGGTTCTAATGTTTCTTCTCTCTGTTTTCCACGTTACCTCTGCAAGTAAATGCATTGGAAGCAGAAGAGAGGAGCTCAGATGCCTGAAGAGGCAGTAACCAAACGCAGGCTCAGCCGATACTTGCTAAGAATCTATGCTTTGCCAATGCTAACAATATTAAAGGATTTTCTCTATCTGGCCTCATTTTGGCCATAAAGTAACTTTGCTGTGAAAGGACAAAGTTTCCCCTCCTACAACCAGATGTCCAGCATTCTGTCTGTAAGGGTCTCTCTTACCTGCCTCCTCTGTCTCTGTTTGTCAGCTTTAGCAATCCCTATTGCTTTCATGCTTTCTTTTTCATTAACTTATTTTTATCCCAAATTAATCCTTTTTGTTTTCTTTTAAGACAGGGTCTCAAGTATTCTATGTTGGCCTGCAACTCTCTACATAATGAGGTCATTTTGAATGCTTGACCTTCTTGTTTAATTTTTAAGTCTCTAATTACAGACATGAGCCACTCACCCAAATCAAATTTACTGTTGAAGTTTACTGCATACATATCTCAATGTAAATTCAACCCTTGAGAGACCAAAGCAAGAAAAGGAAGTTAAATATTTATGATATTGCTTAACATGTCTATTTCTGGATTCCTGGCCTTGCTTTTCCATGATGATAAGAATTACCTGATCTATCAGCCCAGCACAATTTCCATCCAACTTCTCCCTGGGAATGAGGAAGACTTCTATCTCTTGGACAGTAGAAGTGAGTTTAAACCTATTAAGACTGGACATAGCTGACCAGACTTAAAACCAATGATGTGAGACTATGTGGAGGCAGATTCTGCTCCCCCCAACTCTTGTGACTTTCTCTACACACACCTACAACAGCTCTGAGTCTCACTGGAAGAAGCTCTGGATGATCTGTGCTCACCACCAGCTTGCTTCCAGGAATCTCTAGTAGGTTAGAATCCCTCATTAATTTGTGGTCATTTTTATTTATTTATTTTGGAGTTTACAAGCACCAAATTATTTTTCAGCATTTGAACACAGTGCAATTTTTACTAAAATATTATAATGAAAGAAAACTACTGTTTCTATGGAAAGGTTAAAAGAATTTAATATGAAAAAAAAGAAGAGAAAGAAAATCAAAGAATGATACCTATATAGACCAAACTGGACTGTGTATTAGCTAATTCTCTATTGCTGTGATAATGCACCAAAACCAAGATTTCGCTTGGACTTTGATTCCAGAAGGATCATCCAATGTGGTAGGGAGGGAAGGTGGCAGAAGATGCTGGAACAGAGAGCTGAGAGCACACAGCTTCATCTACAAGAAGCAGAGAGAGGAACTGGAATTGGAACACGGCTGTGAGCTCTCAAATCCTCCTCCACTGATGAGCTTCCTCCAAAGATTGGCGCCCCCTAGGGGAGCACTACCAACTATAAAGTACACTGCATTCAAAGCACTAGCTGTCTGGATTTAGCCTGTTTAATTTTCTCTACCTAGAGAGTTTTCTTATGTGTTTTCGTGAACTTGATTGGAGAAGAGCAATGAGATATTCAACACACACACACACACACACACACACACACACACCCTTGAGCAAGTGTACTCTTTCACTAAGACATAAATGTCAAGAGAGAGGCAACATTTCTGTTGTGCTTGTCACTCATAAAAATAGGTAGAGCTGCACAGGCCTGATAGTCCCAGGAAAATATTTGTCAAAAATGATGCTACTTGTTAACTAATAATAAACAAACAGCATTCTTCTGTCGCCACAACCTGTCATATTTGATGCATTATTTCCTTGGTAGAAGTCTTCAGCCATTCTCTTTTATAGTGTACTTGTAACACTGCCTTGATATGCTATGAGTTATGTCACCTGATAGCTCAGCATAGGCATTTCCACTGTCGTATTTGATTAATTTGTTCTTAGAAGAGATCAGGGATTCATGCCTGAATCATCCTTGTTCCAACAGACTACAGGGCCTCCTACAGAAGGCCTGACAGAGGAGATCACCATCAAATGACTTCACAAGATGACACACTGAAAGAGGACTTGCTCTGGTTCATGGCATTTGTCATGAGATGAAAGGTTGTTGAAAAACTTGCAAATCTTTTGGGACATTTTGTCACCAGTTTGTTTCATTCTGGGGATGCTGTCACTGCCCTTGACAGCCACATAATAAGGCCAAATGTTCCCCTGAACCTGAGCATGCGCAGGGCTGCAATGCAGCTTAGGAGGCATCTTCCTCAATTGGGACCATTCTCTTGTTCCTGGGGCACTTGGAGCCCCCATGGTGCTCTGTCAACATATCTTCCTTTACATCATCTTCTAGCCTATCTCACATTAAATCATATGCTGGGATGACCCTCCATGATGTAAGGCTGTGTCCTTTCTGAAGCTGTGGAACCTTCTCAATGACCGGAACGTTACCTGGGCAGAAAGACTGGAGGTAAAGCAGTCACTCACATGGCTGCTTTAGGTCACTTAACAGCCATGTTTTCCTGGAGAATAGTGTTGTAATTTTAAAAGGGCTTATTATATATTATCTCATTTTTTTTTCTCAAAATAACCCTTTATAATGGGAAGAATAAGTAAAGTTGACCTTTCACAAAGATATCATGAGGTCAAAAGCCACTGAATGACAAACGGAGGGCTGAAGAGCAGGTCAGTCGTTCAGTGGGAATGGAGCCTCCTACTTTTGTGTCCTTAATGATGTAGATTTGCCAAGAAGGCATCTCAGCCCCATGAAATCTCTCCTGATCTCAGCACTAGGCATGAGGTTTCCTTATGATGGGTTCATACCACAGGGAGCCTTTGCTTCAGCTCTCACTATGTGCACATATGATCTCTTTCAGCACATAATGATCAACATTTCCTATGCCTAAGTTTTCATATCCATAATTTATATCATACATTTAAATCCCATTGGATGTTTATTAATATGCCTTACACAATATAGATTAACATTATTTTATTTATTATATATTAAATATATTTTATATGACTTAATACATATTAAATATAACCTTTTTTGATACATGTTCTCTCTGTAGCCCCAGATAGCCCAGAACTTGCAATGTAGATCAGGCTAGCCTCTATCTCACAGAGATCCAGTGGTCTCTCCTTTCCAAGTGCTAGGATTAAAGGCATACAACTCCATGTCCAAATCTAAGCATTACTTTGAATAACAGTAACTAAATTAGAAAGTACTCAAATTATGTTATACCCTTTTAAGACAAATAAGCATTTAAAATCACATATCAAAGTCCTTAAAACCCTCAAAAGCTAATGTCTAATTAAATATTTAATTAATATTAAAATTGATGATAATTTTTATATACATAGCAGAAATAACATAACAAATTATAGCACATGAAGTTGATTGACATTTATGTAGCTATTAAAATGACAATTATGGAGACCATAAAGCAAAATTGAGTGCTTATTATAAAATATTTAGTGACAACAGCAGAATACAAGATCATATCTCTATGACACTTAAATTTTGGACAACAGGTGTTTATGAAATCTGCAGCAAGGCTTCTGGCATAGTCCTGGGTCCTGGAGGCACAGAGATGACTGAAGAACTGCCGAATCCTGCGGGTTATTCCATCCCATTGGGCAAGCAGACAGGAAGTAATGAGAACAAGTGTCTGCAAGGCAGCCTCTGCTGGAAAAACCATATGGAAAGTACAACTACAGAAGCAAGTGGTAAGACTGATCAAACCGCAGTGTAAACTGGGCAAAGAGACAACCGGGCATGGCCCAGGATCCACCATGTTGGAGACAGAAATGCCCTTGGGACCCTGAGAGACAGTGTGCCAGATGGGCTCTGCCCAGTGTCCATGGTCACAGTGCAGGTAACTGCTCTGACATCTGCTTCTCCTTGCCCTGTACCTGCAAAGATGCCGAGAGAAACTTCTGTCTTTCCACTGCTTATCATGGGCATACCATGGCATATTCCCATAACTTACTAAGCCTTGCTAGTGCTCTGAAACTTTAAAGACCTTAGAGGCCACTTCTTTGAAACTGTCTAAATTTGCTATTTTTGGACTCCATGGATTTTTAAGTTCATGAAATCTTTCATGTGCAGTGCTGTCAACTTTGGTTTTTGACGATGCTGGACAGCTATCCTGATGTGCAGTGGCAAACAGAATACACTTCAGTGGATTCACAAAGAAAGTGTCAGCAAATTGCCACCCATGTGCTTGTTCTCATCTGATGAATATTTTATATCATGTTCTATACACTAAGTATTTATGACATCCAAATTTGTGTGTTGAAATCAAATCCCTAATATGGCAGTTTTCACCAGTGGGTACTTCTCTGGTGACTAAGTCAGGATGCCAGCCAGCACTACTGTTAATGGATTGTTGTGCTCAAAAGTGTGCCAGAGAGGACACGATGGCCATGTTGAGGCAGAAAACAGGCTCCTTCAATATGGGATCACCTAGCACCTTCCACTTGGCTTCACAGGCTTCAAACCTATGAAGAACAGAAGTGTTGTTTACATACCCAATGCATGACATTTTTTACTGGGTCCCTCACGATAACGCCACGTGCAATCTAATGACATGTTTACTTTCCATAATGGTTAAAGGAAATAAAAATATTTCATTGTACTCTGTAATTGCCTGAAAGCATGTCAGGATCCATAAAAAAAGTTTTATTGGGGCACACCATGCTTTCTCTTTTATGTGTAGTCCAGAGTTTTTCTTGTGTGACAATAATAGAATTTATTCATTGTGACAGTGACTATGTGGGCTGCACGGTCTGAAAGACTATGAGACTTGGTAGAAAAGTATTGACCCAAGGAATACAGCACATTATAAGTATATTAACATAACTATTGCCTCCTCATTGTGTCAATGATCATATATTGATTATATTTTAGTAGCAATTGAAATGAATTCTTTTATTGACAACATAAAAATAATCAAATACACTTTTCTGTGTGAAATTGGCACAAGGTATTTATTTGTATCTACTTTGTATTATACAACCAACAGTATCATCACCAAGGACATGAAAACCAATACGCATCCACAACTTCAGCCTCTTCCTTAAATTAGGAATCATTCTGATAAGCCCATGCCTTAAAATAACCATATCACTGTTCTAAATATTTCAAATAATCTGTACAGAGAGCAAAGTTCGTAATGTTGATTAAATGCCTATTATAGTAAAATAAGTTGTTTATTTTTATTTTTATTCTTTAATTCCAAGTGTCCATGTGCAGCACAGAAATTTAAAATGTTCTTATTATGTTATCTCTACTAACAGAAGAAATATTTTTGCAGAATTAAAAGAGGGATGTAAAATTGACATTATTAGATACCTCAAACATTATCTACAACTTATGACGTTATTCTTATTTTACTTTTCATTCAACTCAGGAAGTAAACATAATTCTTTCAGAAATGTATTGAGTTGAAGTTACAATGTCAGACATTAATATGTGCCCCAATTTTCTGGTTATTAATGAATGAAAATACATAGCAGTTGTTTAACTGAGATATAAAAATTTATGAGAGAACACATGACTATACTCAAAGCAAAATTCTTACTGAATCAAGAAAACAACAGAACAATAATGTTCTCAGAAATGACTATTTTTAAGCTAATGCTTCCTCTATAATGGAAGTCATGACTAAGAAGAGAAAGCTACAGCAATTGCACTGATAGAATTAAAGTCATTTAACAAAATGTCTAAGTGTATTCATAAGTAGACAACTAGGATGTGTACTGTGGGTCATGATCATATTCCAGCACAGGATGTAGAAACAGGGAGATCAGGGCTAGCCTGGGGAAAGAGGAGGACCAGGAGATCCAGGCTAACCTGAGCTTCAGAAGACCTTATCCCGAAAGCCAAAATCCAGAAGCAACAGGATGTACTGCACAAGGAGACTGGTTTACATCATGAGTCGGTCTTGATAATGAGAGGCTCTGCTCTATTTTTGACTCTCTTTTATAAACATCATATTTTCCTTCTTTTTCATTTTCTCCTATTCACCATTAAGTATCAGTTATTTTAAATATTTGATGTTTGGAAAGACTGACTCCTTAGTAGAGAATTGCTATTTCTATATATGCATGGTGTTTTTCTTTGTTTTCTTCTCTCACGATGAACTATTCTGATCCATAGCAATGTGGGGAGGAAAGGGTTATTTCATCTTACAACTCCGAGGTCACAGTTCATCACTGAGGGACATCAGGGCAGGAGCTCAAGGCAGAAACTGATGTGGAAACCATGGAGAATGCTGATTACTGGCACAGTCCCCTGGCTTGGCCAGTTACTTTCTTACACCATCCAGGCCTGCCTGCCTAGGGGTGGCACAGCCCACAGTGGGCTGCCCTCCCACATGGATTAGCAACTAGAGAATGCCTCACAGAACTGACCACAGCCCTGTCTATGTTACGAAATTCTTCAGTCCAGTCTCTCTCTTCCTCGTGTCTCTAGGTTTGCGTCAAGTTGATAACTCAAAGTCTGACATTCTACCCTCTGTCAGCTCTCTCTCTCTCTCTCTCTCTCTCTCTCTCTCTCTCTCTCTCTCTCTCTCTCACACACACACACACACACACACAATTGCACACCTTTAAACTGTAACCTTTCTTTTATTGTTTCTTCCCAAGAGTTATCCTCAATATCATAATATAAAACACAGTTCATCTTTATAAGTTCCACAGTATTTAAAAACTTTAGCACTTTAAAAGTCCAAGATTTCTTCAAAATTCCAACATTACCTGATTGTAGCCTACTGTAAAATCCAACAGAATAACTTATAAAATTTCTTACTCAATGAAAGAACTAGGTAACAATTAGAATCCAAAACCAAAATCCACCAGTGTATAAACCCCAGTGTCCAATGTCTGGCACTTGCTAATGATCTTCTGGCAGTCCCACTTCTCTGTCTCTGCTGTACATAACACACCCAACTTTTCCTGCCTGTGCAGCCCTTCTCCACTCCAAAGCTGCTGATGCCCTTGGCTCCATGCCATGGTCCTAGCTTCTTCAGTACACTGGGGTTCTGTCCTTTACCTGGGGCTGCAACTTCACCAACAGCCTCTCCTGGCCTCTTCAGAGACTCTGACCTTGCCAGATAGTGTGAAGTCTTAGCTGCTCTCCGTGATTCCTTCGTGCCTTCAAAACCACTGCTATGTAGAAGAAACTTGCACAATTTCCTTTCATCTTGGGATGCACCCCTCACCCCCTCTGGATAAGAGCTTCTGTATGCTGACCCTGAGAAACACTTCCCCAAGGATTTTGCCTAAGACATGCTGGTCTGTTACTAATCACAGTTAATTTTCCAGCCCCAGATAACCAGTATTGATTGTCTCTGTAAAGCACAGGATTCACTTCCACTGATTTTTAATTTAAATATTTTACACAAATGGCCCTGTCAGGCCTTGAAGAACCCTCAAACCTCCTTCTCAAACTTCATAAACCAGGTCCCCATAATTTGCATTTTTCTCAGCATTATCCTCTTCCAAACTCCCTCAGAAAAGCTCAGTAAAAATCCTCCATCTTTCCCCTGCAAAACACTCCAAGGCATAAAAGCCTCACGGTCAGCTTCTTCACAGCACCACCACATTCTGGGTACCAACTTGTTTCAGTTAGCTTTCTATTGGTGTGATAGACTAATTTGATCCCAAGCAACACAGGGAGGAAAACCTTTATTTCCTCTTTCAACTTCCAGTTCAAGATCCATCACTGAGGGAAGTTAGGAACCTGGGAGCAGAACTGAAATAGCAATCCATGGAGGAACGCTGCTAGCTGGCTTTCCTCCCTGGCTTGCTCTGTTACCTTTATTATCCAGCCCAGGGCCTTCTGCCGAGGGATGGCACTGTCCACAGTGGGCCGGGACCTCTCCCATCATATGGCAATATTTCCAGAAACAGCATCTCAATCTGGATTATTGCTCAAAACTTTAATGCTGAACTTTGAAAATCTTCAATACATGTTACACTATTGGACTTACTTTGTTCTCCAATGAGACTGAGTATCCTTTGCTTCCCTTATTTTTTTCTTTAAATTACCAGCTTTTGTATGAAAGGAGTTTCACTATTGATTGATTGCCAACTCAAAGTCTCTGCGATATTACCCATATATATTTCTTATTGAGATTCCTAATGAAGTTTTTACTTTTTTTGAAATAGGGTCTCTCTCTCTATCCGAAGGTGGTTGGGGCTTTTTATGCAGTCCAGGCTGGCCACAATTTCACAGATTAACCTGCCTCTGCCTCTTCAGTGCCGTGATTAAAGGAGCACTCCACCATACCTGTGTCCTTAATTAAGTTTTAAAATTTCTTCCTTTCACTCCTCTTTATAACTTTGCTTAGCGATGTATCAATTTTATTAACCGTTTCTAAGAATCAACAAATGTCATTGATTTTCTTCACTGATTTTTTTTCTGTTTTTAATTTTACGGAGCTTTGTCTTGACCATTATTCTTTCATCTGCTCATTGTAGATTAAATTTTCCTTTATTTTACAGTTTCTTAAGGTAAGAGTTTAGGTTATTAATTTGACTTTTAATTTATTTCTTAATGAGATGGTTAATATTGTTGACGGGATCTAACTCACTTTGGGGACACATATGTGATCTATCTGTGAGGGAGTTTCTATATTAGATTACCTCAGGGGGAAAGACCCACACTAATTGCACATAGCACCATGCCCTGGCCTGAGATCCCAGACTTCATAAAAAAATGGCAAGAGAGCTGTGCACCAACAATCAACTCTCTACTTCCTGACTACAGAATAAATGTGGCCAGTTGCCAAAAATCCTACTGTTAGGGCTTCCCTGCCAGAATGGTGTGTACCTTTGAACTGTGAGCCATAAAGAATGCTTCCTAATTTAAGTTTCCTATGTATGTTATCACTGCAAAAGAAAAAAGCAACTAAAACCACTAATATAAAAAGTTAATTGTTTAAATATTCTTTAAGAATTACTTTGGCTACTCATTAGAATTTTTAATATACTGTGCTATCATTTTTATTAAAGTCAAAATATAATCTAATATATTTCATAAATCTCTCTTTGGCTGGACAAACTGTCTTGGTTTATTTATAAGCATAGTCTTTAATTTTCAGATATTTAAAGTATTTTTGAGATTTGTTGTTCTTTATATATTTAGCATAGGCTGCATATTTATAATTTTATTAAAATTAATGAGGTTCAGGGCTGGAGAGATGGCCTAGCGGTTAAGAGCACTGACCGCTCTTACAGAGGACCCGGGTTCGATCCCCAGCACCCACGTGGCGGCGGAGAACCGTCTGAAACTCTAATTCCAGGAGAACTCCAGTTCCAGGGGAATCCGACACCCTCTTCTGACCTCCGCGGCATTGCACGACACGGGTGCACAAACTTGCATGCAGATAGTACATTTGTACACATACAGAAATAAATAAAATTTAAAAATTTAAAAAAATTAAAAATAAAATTAATGAGGTTGAGAAAATACTCTATTTTTGTGAGTATTTCCTATGCTTTTTAAAGCTCATTGACTCTGCTATTGGTGGGTGTTGCGCTGAATGTCAATTGGGACAAATTTGTTGACCAAGTCTTCAGTATCCTTCCTCTGTTCTCTGAACATGTTCTGCAGACTTCCTGGAGACAGCAGGCAGCTTCCCTGTGTCATCATTTCTCTGTCCTCATGCAGTTCTATGGAGCTTTGCTTCATGTGATCTGAGTTCTGGCTGAGCTTGTGTATTTGGATGGAGAGAGTACCTGAGAACATTACCCCCTTTTCAACATGTGTACGTCCATTGTGTTCCTAGAAAGAGTCCTTCTGGCACCTACTTGTTTCTCAATCTCAACTTACCTGTTTATTGGTAATTTGATAGGTTCTTTGTCTTGCATCTGTTTAGTTTGAATCCAGAGACTTCAGTAGAACATCTTTATAAGCTCAAATCATATTATAATTTTATGTCCTCCAGTTTCATTTGTTCTAGTCTAATGACTTTAACTCCTAATTCTTATTTTAAATAATGTTTATTACATTTAGCTATTTATGTGCTAAAAATAAATCAGACAACTTACTCATTATTTTGTACTTGCTTTCCTTGTTCTTGGAATTCATTATTTTGGTAGAGGCAGGTACTAGAATTTCTAGGGACACAGCTGTTCTGTGTCACCCATGTTCTTCTGAGTAATCCCAATGAACTCACCTCTTTGCTAATCCAGACCTGAGGGGAATCATTTCTTTGGTCTCTCATCCATGCCCCATTTAGAGGGACAATTTCTTCATGTCTCCCCTGCCACAGTCACACAGTACTCATGAATGTCTTCAGATGGGCTTTTTTAAAATTAAAATTAAATCTGCAGGTAGACACAAGGGAATTTTTATGATTATTCAATTTGTTCATTGCCATGAAAGCATAATAGCTTTGTAAATTTAAATATATGTGATAACTCAAGAAATGTACAGTATAAGTTTGTAAGCTGCGTTTGCATAAAGCTCTCAAAGGGGTCATGGATGAAATAAATGGATGCATGAAGAAGTCCCTATCTGGGCTACATTCCATGATTTTTATTTTATTTCCTACTGTAGTAACATATTTGTTACTAGTATCATATAGTTTTATGTCCATGTACTTTGTTTCTGTTTATAAGAGGCTTTCCTTACAGGAGGGAAGACATCTGTGACCTAGATAGAAAAAGTTCAGCTGGTGCAAGGGGGCAATCTATACCTGTGGATCTACCTATAGAAATATATTAATATCAGTACAGTTTCTTCAACTGAGAATCTGCATGATATTAACACATTAATGTGTCCAAGAGTTTATTAAAAATAACTGAGTAAATGATAAAGGGGAAAGAAATTTAAATCTACTTAGTGTTGCCTGGTTATTGAAGACACTTTAGCACTAAGCTAAGCTCAGGGGAAATAAAAGTAAATAAACACAACTCCAGAGGAAAGGCATGTCTACTCCTGGAGAATAGCAGGTGAATAAAAGCAGTCAGAAAGATTGAAAGACAGGCAGGAATTGTGGTGCAGTTCCCACTCAGCAGTTGAGAGGTTGGTATGGGGAGTGGGTAGAGGTAGAAGATGAGGAGTGGGATTTGGATGAGGAGTGGTACTCTAGGGGATGCCCCGTCTTTGTTAAATGGGATGAGGAGAAGTGGACAACAGAAGTGAAGGTGACAGATGTTGGAACTGAGGAGCAACTGCCAGAAAAAGTGGGAAGAAGGTCAGTAAGACAAACAGGGCGTGTGCTTCGGGGGCTCCTGGCTGATCTAGGGTGATCTCCTATGGGAAAATCCAGCTTAAATTGCAGGCTAGCTTCTAGCTAGCATACTCAGGGTACTGCGTGGCCAAGGGTCTGATCTCGCCCCAAGGAGGAGCAAGCAATATGGCCTAGGTGCATGATGCTGGGTGGGGCAATGGTGTGCAGTCGTGTGGAGTTGGGGACTTATGATTGGTCCTGGGAACTTATGTCATTTTGTTTACAAAAGCAGGCTGTAGCAAGGTGTAAATTTGAATTTCATAGTAACATAATCACAGAATTCCCGGCCATTATTTTTAATTAATCACTGTGTGCATACAGGATAAGGTAGATCTGCATTTCGTTTGGGCGGCCAGTGGGTTGGAAAATGGTTCCCCTTGCGGATCACCAGTCTGGGTAGCTGGTGTTGTGAGTAGACATTGGCTGAAGGGAGGCCAACAGCCATCAGCCCGAAATTCCTGTCCAGGGCTCAGCAGTCTCTGGGCAGGTGGGAAGTCATGCCCAAGAGTGGAACACGTGTCTCATAGGTCCAGGCTAAGGGCCTGAGTGGGAAGTACCACTCAGGCCGGGCTATGGGAAGTAGCCAGCTGGCCTCTGTGCCAAGGGGTCAGCTCCCCACAGTGTCCACAAAGCGGGCACTGTGTTCCCATTCCCTTTAGAAGGGCCACGTGGTGGTCCCTGTTCTCCATTAAAAGAAAGCTTCCTACACTCTCCTTTCCTGAACTCCTTCTCTTCTCCCAGATTGCATGAGCCAGGGTATAAACCACCCCACCATCCCATCATACCCTCTCCACACCCCTGCTCTCAGGCTCTTTCTTCCTGGCAGTTATCTGACAATCAGCAGTTAGATAAACTGCTAAGTCCTTGAGTAACAGAAAGAAACCTAGGAGGTAAGAAACAGCGGCACTTAAAGGGGCCTGTCACTGCTTTCCTCACATGCACTGATTCCTCCCCTCTAATTCCAGCTAATAAAAAAGATGGCCTTTGTGAATTTAAGGATTTTTTCCCCTAAGTCTGTGACAAAATTCATAGGGATTTTAATTGGGATTGCATTGAAGCTGTATGTAAATTTGGGTAGGATTTTCACTATATTAATTCTTACAATCCCGAATAGCCAAAGTAACCCTGAGCAAAAGAAATTATATTACAAGGGCTATAGTCATAAACACAGCCTGCTACTGGAACAAAAACAGACTGGTAGATCAACTGAACAAAATTGAAGATCCAAACTTGAGCACATACAATTTCAGTCACCTCATATTTGCCAAAGGGGCCAAGAATTTTCAATGGAAGAAAGACAGCATCTTCAGCAAAACTGGATCACCACTTGTAGAAAAATAAGATTAAACCCCTACCTCTCACCCTGAATAAAAATCAACTCCAAATCAATCACAGTTCTAAATGTGAAACCCCAAACTCTGAAGGTGATAGAAGAAAATGTTGGCAGCAACCTACAAGACATAGGTGTAGGATAAGACTTTCTATATTAGACAGCAGCCACACTGGAAATAAGGTTGACAATGGACAACTGAGACCCCATTAAATTCAAAAGCTTCTGTACCAGGAAAGAAACAATCAGTGAAGTGAAGAAAAAACCCACAGAGTGGGAGGAAACATTCACCAGTGATACATCTGACAGAGCATTAACATTCACAATATATAAATTACTCAAAAAACAAAGGATCAAGTAAACAAATGACCCAATCAAAAGATGGAGTAAAGAGCTGAACAAGCACTTCAAAAATGAAGAAGTAAAGATGGCTGAGAAACTTCTTAAAATGTGTTCAGGGCTGGAGAGATAGCCTAGCAGTTAGGTCGCCGACTGCTCTTGCAGAAGACCCAGGTTTGATCCCCAGCACCCACATAGCGGCTGAGAAACGTCTGTAACTCCAATTCCAGGAGAACTCCAGTTCCAGGGGAATCTGACGCCCTCTTCTGACCTCCGCAGCATTGCACAACACGGGTGCACAAACCTCCATGCAGACAGTACATTCATACACATAAATAAAATAAAATAAAATAAAATAAAATTTTAAAAATGTGTTCAATGTCACTAATAATTAAGGAAATGCAAATTAAAAGCACTTTAAGATTTTATCTTACCCCAGTAAGACTGGCTATGATCAAGCAAACAAATGATACCAAATGCTGGAGAGTTTGTGGGGAAAAGGGAATACTCATTCACTGATGGTGGGAATGCAAACTCATGCAGCCCCCATGGAAAGCAGTGTGGAGAACCCTTAAAAGTCTCAAAATGAACCTACCCATCTGACTGAGTCATAACACTCATGGCTATATACCTCCAAGACTCATCCTGTTGCAGAGATAAGTGCACAACCAGGTTTACTACAGCTCTATTTACAATAGTGAAGAGCTAGAAGAAAAGTGTCCCTCAAACAATAAGTGAATAAAGATGTGGTACAACTACACAATGGAATTCAATCGGAGGTAAAGAAAGACAGACATCCTATTTCCTTTTTCATTTAAGCAAAATATATTAATACAGGAGAGCTCTGATATCAGCAATGGATTATTCTACCAAGGAGATATTTGCCAGGGGATCCAAGCCCCCATAAAATGTAAAGGCTTCTTGCCTGTAAACTGGGATACCTGCAAGAAGAGAGGTGATAAGGCCCTGCTTTCAAAGACCTGATGTAAGCATGGGAAAGATATATTGAGACCACACTTGCAAGGATACAGTTAGTCTCTGGAATATCAGAGAGTGTTACCAAAGGCCACTAAACCAATAAAGCAAATATAGGTCTTGAGTCAAGCAAGACTTCTTCATCAGCACCAGCTGAACCTCACCTGCCTGGAAATACTGTGAAGCAGTGGCAGCCATATGTCTGTATATCCCAAATCTAATTGGCTATTAACTCTCTCCTTGGAGGAATAACCCACGGCTGATGCCACAAGCTTACATCCTCTGGTGGTTAGAAGATGTTATAAGCCACAGTAAGACCCTATCACATTTTACAGTAAAAACATAATTCATGGATTAACATACCATCCAAACATCTGTGTCTATACCAAGGTAACCTACCATAACAATTAGTACTGTTTAAATAACTATACATCTAATTGCTTGTGGTTCATTAGTAGGATTGAAAGGTTATTCCTGGACAAACTGTCAGCCCATGAAAGGAAACAGCCAGAATTGACCAGAGTCCAAAACGACAGCTCCAGAGAAAGTAGACTGTTTTGCCTCTCATTCACCTGTGCCCCTTTTCTCAGCCTAGGGAACAATCTGTGGAAGAGGGGGTGTGGTAGAATGTAAGGGCTGTGATTGGGGTGAATGGTGAAAGTACAGCAATATAGACTGGACACTTATTTGATCAACCTGATTGAACATACAAGCCCCCCCCCCCCCCCGCTGGATGGTGGGACCCATGGGCTGTGTGGGTTTGGACACAACTGCAGGCAAATTGGTTTTACATGAAGGATGCTTGTACTCATAAATTATTACTTATTGTTACAAAATGAAAAAAGAAGAAGGAGGAGGAGGAGGAGGAGGAGGAGGAGGAAGAGGAGGAGGAGGAGGAGGAGGAGAAGGAGAAGGAGAAGGAGGAGAAGGAGAAGAACAACAACAGAAAAGACTGCATCAAAGAACTGACTGAAATGGTGAATCTGGTGGGGTGGGGGGTAGGGAGGGGGACACGGGTCTAGATTTTATTTGTAATATGGGGAGATGGCCTAGTGGTTAAGAGCGCCGACCGCTCTTACAGAGGACCCGGGTTCGATCCCCAGCACCCACATGGCGGCTGAGAACAGTCTGAAACTCCAATTCCAGGAGAACTCCAGTTCCAGGGGAATCCGAGACCCTCTTCTGACCTCCGCGGCGTTGCATGACACGGGTGCACAAACTTGCATGCAGACAGTACATTGATACACATACAGAAATAAATAAAAAAATTAATAAAAAAATTATCAAAAATATATATGAAACAATAAATAAATAAAATTTAAAAATATATTAAAAAAGAAAGACAGACATCTTGAAATTTGCAGGTAAATGGATAGAACTAGAAGACATGCTAAGTGAAGTAACACAGTTCCAGAAAAACAAAGGACATATGCTGTCGTTCTTTTGTGGATCCTAGCACCAAATCCTTTTTTGTATTTTTTTCTTTTTTAGTAAATATAATACCCGATACCACTAAAAAAATAGCACATTAAAACATACATCAACATGCTAGGTAATTTAGGAGTGTAAAGTAATATTTCATTTTTACTTGCATGCAACTCTACTGGTAAAAAGTAAGTCCCTAAACATGTTTTAGAATTAAGCAATAGTTTATTTTCAGACATCGTAATTTGCATATATGTGTGGAGTGTATACATGCATACTTTGGAGCAGTATAAAATTAAAGGGAACGATGACAACAACAACAAAATACATGTTCCAAGAACTGACTGAAACAGTATCATATATGCATTTGACACAAATCTTTTAATTTATCAGAATTCACTTATAAAATATTAAAGTTAACAATAATACAGTGCTATTTTTATATTGTTTGTTTTGGGCAGGACCACAGGCATTTGCTGAAATTCATTTTCATCCATTTTTAATGCTTAAAACCTGACCATATATGTGCAGCTGGAGAGCGAGTGTGCAGAACTGTGCATAGAGCCTGTGTGCAGAACTCAGAACACTATTCTCTTAGGTACTCCAGATTTCCCTGAATGGCTTCCAGGTTCTGGGGTTGCCCAAGATGTTGTCTGTTAATTTAAAACTAGAGAGACCTTCTCTTCAGGTTCTAGGCAAATAAGGAGTAGTCTTCATGTCCTCATTACCCCACTAGGAACTGCTCATTTCAGTTAGACAAAGCCCTGGGCAGGCCTTTCCATATTTTTTATCTCCAGTTTCTGCTCCCTTGGTCAGAGTTCAGTGACTGTGTTCAGGGAAACCTCATGCTTATAAGCATGCAAAGTGCTGTCTACAGCATAAGAATCCAGCAGGAGCCCTCCCTACACCAGATGAGTTTTTTCTGTGAGTGTAATTTCAGTTTCATTTTCTTGTTTTTTTTTAATTAATTTATTCATTTGTTTTTTTATTTTGATTTTCTTAATATAAACAAAATGCTATTTTTCTTGATTACCAGAAAATATGGACAATACAAAATTTATTTTTCTTCTATGAATGATCTACTCATATGCTGCTCCCTTTAAATCAGAGTGTATGGTCTCCATTTTAGGTGTTTGCATGTTAGTTTGTTAGCTCTGTGTGGTGTATTCAGCTCTAATCCCAGCACTCAGAAGACAGAGGCAGGAGGGTCACAAGTTCAACCCAGAATGGTCTAGAGAGTAAATTTAATAGGAAACAAACCATATTTAAAAAGACATATTAGTGAAATATTCTCAACCTCCCTGGGGTGTGTGTGTGTGTGTGTGTGTGTGTGTGTGTGTGTGTGGTGTTAAATGCACATGTTAGAGGGGGAGTGGATGCTTGGACATGTTCATATGCAGGCCAAGCATATGAGAACTCCTTATTTCAGTTATTTCAGTTATGCTGGCTGGCCATGAACCTCTGGGATCCAGCAGTCCCTGCCTCCGACTCCTACGTTTCCTGCTACAGCAGCCTTCTTTTATTGGGGTGTGGGCATCTCAGTGCAGGTTTCTATGCCTGTACAGCAAGTACTTTACCCACTGAACCATCTTACCTGCCAAGGCATTCTTTTTTAATGAGTTTTTAAAAATCTCATTTCTTATTTCTTGATTTTTGTTTGGGAGTTCTCTTTGTAGACACAATAAATATATAATAAAGAAACATGGTCATTAATTATATAATTAAATAAAATACAAGTTATAGATTTTTCTTTAAGACATGATCTTTTTATGTAGTCTAACTGGTCTGGACTTCACTATGTAGCTGAGGCTGGACTCAGACTCAAAAATCTTTGTGTTTCAGCTTCATCATTACTGGGATAAGTGTGTAATCCACCTTTTCCAGCATTGTGATAGATTTTTTGTTATCAGAAATACCTGAAAAATCCTCACGGGATTTTTACTCGACCTTTCAAGTTAATAGACATGCTTAATACTTGATGTAACTTTTTTTTTTCTTTTTGAGTCAGGGTCTCCTGTAGCCCCAGCTATCCTGGAACTCACTCTGTAGACCAGGCTGGCCTTGAACTCACAAAGATCCGCCGGCCTCTGTCTCCCAGGTGCTAGGATTAAAGGCGTGTGCCACCACGCCTGGCCTCGATGTAACTTTTAATGCAGTCCATGATATGTCTAAAACTTTGCTTTTAGGAATAAACTTAAGAACATCACTGTGTCCTCAAGTTGAAGGTTTGGAGTTGTGTCTTTGTATGCTCACCTATGTACTGCTTAATATGTTGTTTTATTATTTCTTATATTTCCATTTCATTATCTCTGATTACTTAGAATGAAGACCTTAGAGAAAAAATAACTTAATTAATGTCCATAACAAGTTGACAATATGAAGCAAAATACACTCTTAGTGATAATTCCCTATCCGGTAATTCATCCTTTCTTCTAGGTTTGTTTTCATAATTATGGTTTCATCATTTCTAATGAGCTGTCAATTTTTTATGCAAATTAAGTGGAACAGACATTAAGGGACTTGTATTAGAGTCCTGAAACTTGTGCTTGGATTCTATGAGACATTTGTGACCCTTGCAATCTATTCCCAAATGGACCAAAATGGGGCCTGCTCTTTAACCTCTTTATCTGTACTAAATCTTTCCATATAAGGGAAATATATAAATGTAATTTTAATACTTACATAGAAGTTTATAAATTTTGTGTTTTATAATGTTTTGCATCTGCTGTCACAATTAATCTTTTAACTATGATAAAGCCTGGTATTCCGGTCGATAGGTCGATAGTCATTATCTGAAGAGCATCTATACACCCCCCTTCCCCGTATCTAACATGTCAGCCTATTTTCAGTCACAGATGGCTCTCAACACTAATTGCTTCCTGCTTCTGATTCTCTCACCAGTACTGACTTCAGGTGTGAGCTCCAGGTATGGACATGACTTCCTGGACTCCCTGTTGAACTTATAGAAGGATATAAGTCAGATGATTTATATTTTACAGGTGAAAAACAGAACTTAACTTGTGAATGGAGCACAAGGAAATCAAACCATGAGTGAGGGACACATACAATGCCATGGAAATTATCTTTTAATAATTCAGGATATTCATATGCAATAAAATTATGGCATTCTTTATTTTGTTCCTGAAATATCTACACTAGCTTCTAAGCTAAAAAATGACAGAATAAAACTCACAGAAAAGTAACTCTAATAAAATGTTAGAATATTTATAAGGCTTAAGGGAATGGCTTATACCTTGTGCTAAAGGAAACATTATACAATTTTTCCTAACTATATATAACACAAAACAGCCAACAGAAGCATTTGATTTGGGAGAAAATAAAGGTTGGTAATTTATGATGAAAAATATCAGAAGGTGTGTGACAGCCACTTACTAAGTGTTACAAAGAGAAGATGACAACTTCTATTAAAAAATAAATACTGTCATGTCTACCAAGCACCAACAATGACGTGTGCTTATATAAAAGAGCACTAGTATGCTGGTTAGTTTTTGTTAACTTGGCACAAACTACAGTGACAGGGATGAGGCAATCTGAACTGAGGAGTTTCCCACAATAGACTGGCCTATGGACATGTCCACAGGGTGTTTTCTTGATGGGCAATTGGTGTGGGAGGGCACAGGCCACTGTGCCATCCCCAGACAGTACCATCCCTGGGCAGCTGGCCCTGGATGTTTAAGAAATATAACTGAGCAATCAGGGGAAGCAAACTAGTAAACAAGATTCCTCCATGGTCAGTTCCTGCTTGGAGTTCCTGTCCTGATTTCCTTCAGTGATGAAATGTTACACAGAACTTAAGGTAAAATAAAAACTTGCCTCCCCAACTTAGTTTTGGCCTTGGTGTTTATTCACAGCAACAGAAAATAAAGAGACCAACTAACTAAGCAGGCATAATGTTAGCTGAAACACCAAAGAAACAATATGGAATTAAGAACATAATATTATATCTGCAGGAAGGAATTATAGATACAGGGAGGGGGCACTTCAATACTTCAGAACCAATTTCATGGTATATACAAATGACTTGAAAAAAAATATATATGCCAGACTTGTTTCTTTATAAACTGTAATGCTCAATATGTGGGCTAGGTACAGGTGTGTGAACATACCAGTATGGAACCATGGAGGAATGATGTTAAAGAAGGCTGGATCATCACAGACACAGCACAGAGTGAGAAAACTCATGTTTGAATGCAGCAAACAGGACTTCAAACAGCAGGTTCACTTGGTCTGGAGACATTGGTACTGTGAACCTCTGGATCTTGGGTTCTGGGAATTTATACTAACGGTAATAAAATCATCAGAGATGTACAATAAAGAGATGAGCTCAGAGGCATTTCAGAACCATCACTCTTAAGGGTATTAGAGAAAACATATTAAACAGGTGGAATAGAAGTCTTGCCTTCAAATTCAGTGGTTATTCAGTAGGGACTGATAAGCCCATGGAAAAATAGCTGAAGTATTGTTTAAGGAGGTGTATAGTCCAAGTTAATGAATAAAAGATTGCATACATGTTAGTGAAAGTAGCAGTCAAGGGTAACCCCAAAGTGTCTTGCCTGGTTGAAAACTGGAAGTAAGGAAATATAAACAGTATGTTGAATTTTGAGGAAACATTTTCTTTATTAAATTTAGAACAGGGTGATTAAGCTTAATTAACAATGACAAAATAGAAAGTCTGTAAGAGAAAAATATGGTAGGTGAATACAAAGAAATCATTTTCTGGGCACCACAGGCCAGTGGCTTTGAAGGCCAGCAGAAGACCTGTGGAAGCCCCACAAACACAGAGATCAAGCTTAGAGGACAGAGGGGGCAAGAAGCCCCAGCCCTAGCTGAGGATCTATGGACAACCGATAGCTGCTAGGAGGAGGATAATCAGTTTTCCTTAAATTCATGACATTAGGTAGGTTATTCTGGCTCCTGGCTATTGTCCCACACTAAAAAGCATTGGAGGAACTCAAATCAGACTGGCTAGTCCTTTCAAAAAAGAATAGAAGCCAACAAATGAGGAGGTAGTAAGGTGGCAGTGGGTCTGAGAGGACATGGGGCAGAGGTCTGAATGTGATCAAAATATGGTGTGTTCATCTCTCAAAGAATCAAGACATAGGTGTAGGAAAAGACATTCTAAATCAAACAGCAGCTATGCAGGAAATAATGTTAATGGTTGATAAATGTGACCTAATCAAACTAAAAAGTTTCTGTACAGCAAAATAAACAGTCAAGGAAGTGAAAAGAAAATCCACAGAGTGGGAGGAAACCTTTACTACTGATACATCTGACAAAGCATTAACATCCAGAATATATAAACTACTCAAAAAGACAACGAAAACAAATGACCTCTCAAAAGATGGAGTAAAGAGCTGAACAGAGACTTCACTAGTGAGGAAGTAAAGATGGCTGAGAAACATCTTTTTTTTTTTTAAACAATCTTTTTTTTAATTTTTTTAATTAATTTTATTTATTTCCGTATGTGTATGAATGTATTGTCTGCATGCAAGTTTGTGCACCCGTGTTGTGCAATGCCGCGGAGGTCAGAAGAGGGTGTCGGATTCCCCTGGAACTGGAGTTCTCCTGGAATTGGAGTTTCAGACGGTTCTTGGCCGCCATGTGGGTGCTGGGGATCGAACCCTGGTCCTCTGTAAGAGCGGTCGGCGCTCTTAGCCGCTAGGCCATCTCTCCAGCCCTGAGAAACATCTTAAAAAGTGTTCAACATAGTTAATAATTAAGGAGATGCAAATTAAGACCACTCTAAGATATCATTTCACTCCACTAAGACTTGCTAAGATCAAGAAAACAAAAGACACCAAATGCTGGCGAGGTTGTGGGAAAAGGGGAACAATCATCCACTGCTGGTGGGAATGTAAACTCATACAACCACTGTGGAAAGCAGTGTGGAGAACCCTTAAAAGACTCAAAATGAGCCTACCACCTGACCCAGTCATCTCACTCCTGGGTATATACTCACAAGACTCATCCTACTGCAAAGATACATGCACAGCCATGTTTATTGCAGTTCTCTTCACAATAGCAAAGAGCTGGAACCACCCTAAATGTCCCTCAACTGATGAGTGGATAACAAAAATGTGGTATATCTACACAGTGGAGTTCTGTGCAACTGTAAAGATGACATCATGAACTTTGCAGGTAAATGGATGGAACTCGAAGCCGTTATGCTAAGTGAAGTAACAGTGACAGACAAAAGGGGGGGCATGGTTTCCCTCTATTTGTGGATGCTAACACCAAATCCCCAGTTGAAAGGCAAGCTGAGCAACGTTATCGTTATATTTCTTTTTATCTGAAACCAACTGTGCTCTTATAATGTGAATCTCTGAAAGTCTCTAGAATTGACCTACCACTTGTTTTCAGACATGGTAATTACTGGGTATGGTTGGAAGACATGTATTCATACTTTAGAGTAATATAAAATTAAAGGGAAAATGTGAATGCCAAGCATATTTTGGAATTAACATACAGTTTATTTTTGGAGATCATAATTTTGATATATACATGATGTTTATATAGGCATATTTTGGAGCAATACAAAGGGGAGGGAACAATAACATTATAAGGACTGGGTCAAAGAACTGACTGATACAGTGAAATTCTGCCAAAAACAACAAGCCTCTGCAGAAAGGCTTGTTGTTTTGGGCAAAATTACACTTCTGGCCTCTCAAGTACCTGTACACACACACACACACACACACACATGCACACGTGAGAACACACACACATCACACGTGCACACACCATGCATGCACACACACATACTCACACCACATACACACAAAATACAGAGGAAGATGCAAGACATGTACGGTAGAATGCATGAATTGGGGTGGGGTTGGGGGGCAGGTAGAGGAGGATGTGTCTAAATTGGACTGAAAGATGATGTATGAAATACACAAAATATCAATTAAAACAATAATAATAAGTTAAAAGGAAAAAAATAAAAAAGAAACAGAAATAATGGAGGCAGGAAGCACGACAGCATTTAAGAGCACAGTAGGGAAGGAAGGCCATCGTACAGAGTAGGGAAGGAAGCCATCATACAGAGTAGGGAAGTAAGGCCATCGTACAGAGTAGGGAAGGAAGGCCATCATACAGAGTAGGGAAGTAAGGCCATCATACAGAGTAGGGAAGGAAGGCCATCGTACAGAGTAGGGAAGGAAGGCCAGCATACAGAGTAGGGAAGTAAGGCCATCATACAGAGTAGGGAAGGAAGGCCAGCATACAGAGTAGGGAAGGAAGGCCAGCATACAGAGTAGGGAAGGAAGGCCATCATACAGAGTAGGGAAGGAAGGCCAGCATACAGAGTAGGGAAGGAAGGCCAGCATACAGAGTAGGGAAGGAAGGCCATTGTACAGAGTAGGGAAGGAAGGCCAGCATACAGAGTAGGGAAGGAAGGCCATCCTACAGGACCAGAGTCCAGGTTTCAGCACCCACGTCAGACTTCCAACAACCACTGTAACTCCTGACCAAAGGGATACAATACCCACTTCTGGTCTCCTCAAGTACCTGTACACACACACACACACACACACGTGAGACACACACATCACACATGCACACACCATGCATGCACACACATACACACACCACACACACAAACATACATGCACACACATACCACACCCTTGCTCACTCACTCCCTTACACTCATACACTTGAATAAAAAAAATAAATCATAAAAAGTTGGAGCAAATAAAGGACTATGGGAAATATTGTGGATAAAATAAACAGAAAGAATGCATTTGGTTTAAGGTCTATTGATTTTGTGATGTTGGAAGCATATAATGGTTGTCTAATACATTGTCAGCATAGGGGTTTAAAGTGAATCTGGAATTAATCAAGAAAGGAATACTAGTCATTGATAACTACCTAGAGAAGTATTTGTTCTTGACTACTTCTAAGACTAAAATTCATTCTTTAAACCCTACCCACTTGATTCAAGTGTCAAGAGATTATGTCTTCATCTCCCTAGAGAAGTTTAGTGGGAACAAACTTTTTTTTTCAGGGGAGAGCGCGAACGCAGTCCCCCACTACCACAAATTATGCAGTGGAGTTTCCCCGCATTTGGGGAAATTGCAGGGGTCAGCACATCCGGAGTGCAATGGATAAGCCTCGCCCTGGGAAAACCACCTTCGTGGTCATGGTATCTCCCCTGCTAGGTAAGTATGGGAACAAACTTAAAGGAGTAGTCAGTCTTCCATAGGAATTGAACAAGCGGCCTGGAATTACAGATCCCAGGTATAGTCACCTGTTAGTATGGTGGTGGTTGGAGTCTTGGGTAAACAGAGATGGGGCAGTGAATCCTGGAAAGTGCAGGCATGATCCTTTCCACTATGGTCATGTAATTAGTAGATTCAGTTCATAAATAGTACACTAGTTTTATAAATGTCATGAAAAGATGCAGGAAAAGTAATTAGATGGTTATGTAAGAAAATTAGAAATGTCAGGAGCTTCTTAAATTTGATAATTAGATACTTTGGCCACTAACTCATAAAGTCCAAGAAACACATAACACTTCTTTAACAAAGTCACCTAACTAATTAAGAAAACTTGGACATTTTTGATAATTATAATAATCTGATTCTCTGAACAAAGGTGATAATTTATTTCTCATAAGCAACATGAAACACAAATCGAGTTATCTTAAGAATAGTGATTGAGATTCAGTTGAAGAGAATAAGAGAAAACCAAGTTGATTAAATAATGGATCTGCAACTGTTTGTGCAAATTTGGAAAGAAATGAGCAGGCAGGGTCCAAAGAGAAGATTCCCCAGGGCAGCTGAGAGAAGACAGGCTAAAGAGAGAAGTGACACAGACAATAGATGTTATAGAGAACAAGGGCCTTCTCTTGACAAGTATTTTATTTAAAACTAAGGAATAAAACAGCCATTGGTATAAAACCCACTTAATGCTGGACTTACAGCCAAAATCATCTATTCATGTACAGTACATTTGAGCTTTCACATTTTAAAAACATCATTTATTAATTTTTTGTATTATTATTGACATGATGCATTATTTATGGCTTATTTTTAAAAATGTATTTATTATGTATGTGAGATGATAGATAGATGATAGGTAGATGATAGATAGATAGATAGATAATGTGTAGGCACACTACTGAGTGACAACATAGTTGTGTAAATCACAGGACACATTTTGGGAGTTGGTTCTCTCCTTCTACCATGGATTCTAGGGATTGAACTTAGTTCTTCAAATTTTTCTTGCAAAAAGAGACCATTATCTATTACCCACTAAGCCATCTTGTCAGTCAGTAAAATATATTTTGAATTATATTCTCTTCAAAGAGCAGAATTGCAAACCTCAGTTAAAATGCAAGAATTTGGCTGATAATGGAAACTTACCAATGCACATTTTTATACCTTGTTTCAATTTTAAAAAATGGCTCTTTCATTTTCTTCCTTTCTTTCCTTTTAGTAAATATAAATTGAGAAAATTTTTCATCAGCCATGAGTCCAGAAAAAAAAAAAAAGAAAATTCTTCCTCTATGGGGTCTGGGGAGATGGCTCAACCATTAAGAACCCATGTTAATTTCCCAGCAGCCACATGGTAATTTCCCAGCACCCACATGGTCATTCACATCAATATAGAACTCCAGTTCCAAGGTGTAAGATGGGGTTTTCAATCCTATATTATATAGGCAAAACACTCATACACGAAATAAAAATAAATTGTTTTAAAAAAGAAAAATCCCCTTATTGCTGAAGTTACTACATATATGTGCTATAGAATAAACAAGGAAAAATCAAACTACTGATGACTTCAAAGCCTCATCTCTCCTGACTATCATCTAGAGTTCTGGAAGCTACTAGGCATGCTACCTAAAAGGAAAATTATTAAAAATCTTATCTGTGATTCTGCATGCTACAGCAACTATTGGACTGGAAAGATACCCCTCCCCCCCAGTGCAATAGTGGCATGAGCTTTATGGAAGTAACCAACCACTTTCTAATGGGATTTAAGTCTTCTTCATAGGACAGAGCCCATATCTGACATTGATATCAGGCTTAGGCACCTGAAGCTAGAGAGACCACAGGGCATAGGATAGTGGAAAGCATATTAAACTGACTGCTTATAACTTACTATTACATTCATAGTTTAATACATCTATCAGCTATAATCAGGGAGCCTTCCTTCTGCAGCAGATGGTGATTAAAACATAACTGGCCATTGTACAGAGAACAAAAGGCTGCAGATCACTTATCCATGACTGCAACAATGAGTTCAAACACCTATCTCCCAATACACAGACATCATTGCAGAAGGAGCAAAAACATTGCAAGGGGTTGGATGACCACAGGATAAAGAGCTTTCCAAACAGCAGGTCCATTACTCCTATGAATCCATAGCAATGGGGATAGCACACATGAGACAAAATACCGGAGTAGATCTGGAAGTGTAAGTAAGAATCCTCAACTCTACCTGAGGAAGTACTGGCAACCAACAGCTCCCAGGAGGGCAGAATCAGTCTCTCTCAAGGATGTGATGCCTGGTAGGTTAATCAGGCTCCGATGGATGGACGACTCACACTGAAGGACTCTTGGAGACACAAATTAGACTGGGCTTGGGTAAGGGTGATTGTGGATAGGGAAAGGATCTAAATACAATGAAATTATATTGTCTGATAATTGCAAAAATTCAATAAGTTAAGATAATTCTTCCTCAAGATGTGGCAGGGGAGTAGAACTGAAAGTGTTGTATGAAGATCACAGAGGAATGAAGACAGCTGGCAGAGAGCCTGGGAATCTCTGGTCACTAAGGCCAATGTGTGCAGAATGAGCATACAGAGGACCTACCATAAGAAAGCACCCAAAGCCCTGTTAGGAATATAAAAGTCATGGTCCCTGTACGGTCTTTCCAATGAGATTCTACCTTTCATTGCTCTCTGACCCAATTCTTTGCTTGGCAAGGTTGTTTTTCTTCACTAACTCTCTTTCCTCACACTACCCACATCTAATAACATATAGATACATGGAGACCATGTAAGAGAGAAGACAGAATTCTATAACCTTGCAACTGGTCACAGGCATTTCCTAAACAGCCCGTCCAGCTTCCATGTTTCATCAGGTATCTGTTTTCTAGAAATACCCCTGGGGGCTCATGCTAAAGATTGGTGCATGTCTGAATCCAGTAAATAATTCATTACTGGCATGTATTCAAAATCTTTCAGTGAAAACCCGTCAAACTGTAGATAACATACTTTGAAGGTTTTGTTCTTTATACACACACGAATTTACTATGTATTTATCCTTATATGATCCATATAGATGAACTCCGACAATAATCTCAGTGATACATGAATATCAGGGAGATTTTGGCAGCAAAAAGTGACCTAGTTTGGCAGGGGCTCAGGAACAGGACAGAGTCACACTTTCTGAGTTCCAGGTCAGGATGCAACCAGGCTCAGCATGGTGGTGGTGTAGACGGCGGAGAGGGTTCTTCAGAGATACTGGGACTGCCTGGAACTATACCAACAGTCCCACCTAGTGTCTGGCCACTAGTTGAAACATGAGATCTAAAGGGGGAAAGACAGAGATCAGCAGGTTAGCAGGGTCTGCAAGCACCCAGAGGAGGGACGGTCTACAGGACAGATAGGGGCATATCTCATTAAGGCTTGACTGTCCCCCCCACCTTCTTGCCTCTTTTCACATTCTGGCCTCAGGCTGTTCTCTTGTGCTTGTAAAATAGGACTTTTTCCTCATTATGGGTGGTCTTGGCCTGGCCTGGGAAAGAGATGCTCCTACCATCTTCTCAATTATAAAAAGGGGGTCCTGATAATTAACCATATTATTTCAAATCACATGGAAGAGGATTTGTGATACTTTCTCTTTCTTCAAAATTGTGTATTACCAGGAACAGAGCAGGAAGGGTCTAAATCAATTGAGAAAAGAGTACATCCTCTCTGACCTTCAAACGTGCTCATTTCTAGCAATAATATTAGGATATATTACTTAGTATGATTAACTTTTGCATAATATATTATAATATAACATAATAAATATAATATAATATAATCTGCATAATAAATAATATAATTCTGAAGCAGCACAAAGAGACATTCTTTTCCTTGCAATATTCTTCTCCTTGGAATATTCTTCTCTTTGGAATATTCCCAATTGAATGCATTAATTTGTAAATAAAACATAGCATTTGATAAATCAATTGGTGGATACTCATCAGTTGCCAGATGCTGTTTAGTTTGCTTCTTCTGTAAAGAGGCAAAATCTGGAAAGTATTCTGCATGTAGTTGAATGCCTGATGTTTGCTATAATTTGCAGTAATATTTCAAAATCAATCTTGGCTTTACATTCAGTGTATTAAGGAATTAAGATGAAGAATCTGCCATTTGTCAACTGTTTCTGTTCCAACTGCTCATTAAGGAGCTAAGGAAATAATCACACAATAGGCCCTTGGGTACTTGGACCCAACTGCATGACTTGCTGAGATCAAGTTTCTGTTGCTTCTTCCATAAGCACTCCCACAGCCATTTTGGGTTCTGATAGACCCATGTCAACTCTGGGCTCCAGAAGAATTAAATATTTATACAGCTTTCTCTTATACACGCTCACGTTTGAAACAGCTATGAGTGCTTTTGGGGAAGATTTTTGGGGAGACACAATAATTTAGGGTGGGGGTCACAAGGTCCTCTTTTTCTAGCATCCAACTCTCTCTTCTCTCAGAGTCCAATCCAGACCATACAGGGTTATCCACATGAAATGTGCAGCCAGGGATACTGCAAAAGCCCCATCTCCTCTGGGCCTTCTCTGAATGAGGATATGGGCAACACAGAGAGAAAATAAAGATCCAACTCAGATTTTACCCCAATATTCCTTTCATCGGACTTCATGATGGGATAGTTCTAAAGTGTGAACTTTCCAGATCTTACCATTAACCCAGGCTCCTATTAATCAACCAAATAATCCATCACAAATACTTCATTTGATTTCAAATCTCAGTTGATTATATGTGCATCAAAATGTTTTATTTCTATAATGATCCATTCTCACATATATTTTTCTCAGAGAAAAACGGTTCACAAGAATTTGTGATTATTTCATATTTATTCTCAATCAAATATAACACTTACAATCACTCTCACTGGGTATCTGAAAGGAAAAAGAAAAACTTGTAGAGGGTAATTATTAAGGATGTTAGGCACATTTGTATGAAACATGCTCATAGTGAAAACTGCTTTATTTTGTTGGGAAACATTTTCTTTATTTGCATAGAAGGTATGTGGAATTTACTTAGATTGGAATGAGGGAATTTTTCTTTAACAAATGGTGTTTAAAGTGGGTTGGTGATGGTGGGTAGAGAGATGGCTCAGCTGTTAAGAATACTCTTGAAGGGGTTCCAGGTTCAGTTCCCAGCACCCACGTGGTGGCCAACAATCTTCCATCATATAACTCCAGTTCTGGAGGATCCAAACCTGTCTTTTAGCCTTAACAGTCATTGCATAACACAAGTGCATTCATATAATAGCAACCACATAAAATAAAAATAAATGAATAAATAAAACTGTCTTTTTTCTTTTTGAGACAGGATCTCCCTTTAGTCCCAGCTCTCCTGGAACTCACTATGTAGACCTGGCAGGCCTTGAACTCATGGAGACCTGCCTGCCTCTGCCTCCCAAGTGCTATAATTAAAGGCATGCATCACCATGCCCAACATAAATATAACTTTTTAAACTGGCTGGATATTCCCAGCTTCTTAGACCCCTTTTATTCTTTGTCCTGATGTATCATCTTTACCTGGTAGAAAAGATCATTAAGATAATTCATGAAATTTGTACTGCAGTTCTATAAATTCTGCATTGTGTTTGGTAATGAAATAGTGCTAGAACTATATATGATGCATGATCTTATGGATTCAGGAAAATGCTTTGTATCCTGAAACTTTTGGGTATAGAGTTATTTTAAGTGTATGTTCATTTTAGTAACATTTACAAAACAGTGAAAGTGGTCATAAGGCCCACAAACTTTATGATCAGTATAATAAATCATTATGTCCAGTATCTAATTGTGAATCTAACGATTCGATTCTCAGTCAGAACTCTGTCTTCTGTCTCCTGTGGATGTATTTTATGTAACGAGGCCACCTAAGGCACAGATTTCAAATTCCTGCTTACCTTAAGGAGAGCATTTGTACATTTAATGAATGTACAGGAGCAATGCTCAGGGTCTTTTTTTTTTTTATAATCACTACTGTTAACTAATTTATTTGAAAGAATTCTAACAGGAAACAAAACATATATAGTTTTAACGAAATCACATTGATGAACGACAACATGACAGAATGTGACCAGACTTAAGGAACAAGAGGAGCAATTTTGAAGCATAATAACTGTTAACGTAAGGGTCAAGGCTTACAGAAATAATGAACAGTATCAGAGCTCAGGGATAAAGGGGACTGTAGAGGAAGGAATACAAGAAGGAACTGTCACATTAGAGAACTCAGCTAATGCCAGTATGAAGGCTCCAAAGCTGACAGAGTGATGTGCTCCTAGAACTTTCCACGTGCTCATCCCTTCCCTTCTCTACCAGCTGCCTCCCAGCGGCTGAGCGGAGTGAAAGCCAGTCAGCAAGTCAGCAGGAGTAGCACAGGCCATCTAGATCAGCCATGCCATATGCAGAGATTAGCAGAGCATGTATCTCTTCTGCTGAACTGAAAATCAGGACCACAGAGCAATGGCCTGAACAAGAGTCATGATGGGTTAGAGGAATTGTGAGCCTAGTGGAACTGGTGGCAAGTCATAAGGATTTGATGACTTTTTTTAGTTAACATTTTTAGATTTATTTAACAGAATAAGGGTTTGAAATATGGAAACAATTAATTTTGGTAAAGTCACAAATCTAGTAAGTAGTGTAGGAAATATAGAATGACTATTTCCAAAGCCTGAATTCTTTTTTTTTAAATTAGTTTTTATTGAATGCATTTCATACAACATTTCTTAATCAAATTTAGAATCATTCCCTTTATAATCCCCCAAGCCAGAGCTCATGGATTCTGTCATACGTGTTAAGTCCTGTCTTACATCTTTTTCTCAGTCTTTTATAACCTTTTCAATGCACAAGTTTTTACTGTTTTGGTCAGTTCTTTGAATAGGTTTCACGCTCTCTTTTTTTGTTCCCTTTAATTTTTATACTATTCCAAAATATACATATATATACTCCACACATAAGTCAAAATTAAAAATTCTGAAAAACTATAGGTTAATTCCAAAACACATTTAGAAATTCACATTTTAACAGTAAATTTGCATGCAGGTAAAAAGATGTAACTTTACATACTTTTTTTCAAGAATATGAATACAAATCTTCCATCCATATATGGTAATTACAATGTGTGAATACAAGTGGTAGGACAATTCTAAAGCCCATTAAGAGATTCATATCAGAACAGCACAGTTGCTTTCAGATACAATGAAATATAATAATAAAGTTGCTCAGTTTGCCTGCCAACTGGGTATTTGGTATTGCCATCCACAAATGAGGGAAACCATTCACTTTTATTTTTTCTGGGACTGTGTTACATCACTTAGCATAATGGCTTCGAGTTCCATCCATTTACCAGCAAAGCTCATGTTGTCATCTTTCTTTACCACTGCATAGAACTCCACTGTGTAGATGTACCACATTTTTGTTATCCAGTCATCAGTGGAGGGGTGTTTGGGTTGGTTCCAGCTCTTTGCTATTGTGAATAGAGCTGAGGTAAACATAGCTGTGTATGTATCTTTGTGGTAGGATGCATCTTATGGGTATATATCCATGAGTAGTATGGCAGGGTCATGTGGTAGGCTCATTTTGAGTTTTTTAAGGGTTCTCCACACTGCTTTCCACAGCGGTTGTACCAGTTTACATTCCCACCAGCAGTGGATGAGTGTTCCCCTTTCCCCACAACCTCTCTAGTATTTGGTGTCTTTTGTTTTCTTGATCTTGGATAGTCTTATTGGAGTGAGGTGATACCTTAGTGTGGTTTTAATTTGCCTTTCCTTAATTATTAATGATGTTGAACACTTTTTAAGATGTTTCTCAGCCATCTTTACTTCCTTACTGGTGAAGTTTCTGTTGATCTCTTTAATCCATCTTTTGAGTAGGTCATTTGTTTTTTTTTTTTTTTTTTTTTTTTTTTTTTGTTTTGTTTGTTTGTTTTGCTTTTTACTTCTTTGTTTTTTAAGTAGTTTATATATTCTGGAAGTTAATGCTCTGTCAGGTGTATCAGTGGTGAAGGTTTCCTCCCTCTCTGTGGGTTTTCTCTTCACTTCCTTTATTGTTTCTTTAGCTGTACAAAAGCTTTTGAGTTTGATGAGTTCTCATTTGTCAGCTGTTGTCCTTATTTCCTGTGCAGCTGCTGTTTGATTTAGAAAGTCTTTTCCTATGCCTGTATCTTGTAGGTTGCTTGTATCACATTCAGAGTTTATTTATTTTTGTATGTGTATGAATGTACTGTCCGCATGTAGGTTTGTGCACCCATGTTGTGCAATGCCACTGAGGTAAGAAGAGAGTGTCGGATTCCCCTGGAACTGGAGTTAAAGATGGTTCTTAGCCGCCATGTGGGTGCTGGGGATCAAACCTGGGTCCTCTGCAAGAGTGGTCAGCACTCTTAACCACTAAGCCATCTCTCCAACCCCTTGATGTCATTTTCAATCTCCTTCATCAGGGTTTTAAAATTTTTGTTGTAGAGCTTTTTGGTGTCATTGGTTAGGATTATTCCTAGGTATTTTATTTTATTTTATTTTATTTTATTTTATTTTATTTTATTTTATTATTTGAGGCTATTTTGATTAGGAAGGTCTCCTTACATTCTTTCTCCAGTTGCTTATTGTTGGTGTTAAGAAAGGCTACTGATTTTTCTATGTTTATTTTGTATCCTGCCACTTTACTGAAACTTTTAATCACTTCTAAGAGTTTTCTGGTGGAGGTTTTAGCATCCCTTAGGTATCATCTGCAAAAAGGGATAGTTTTACTTCCTCTTTTCCAATTAGTACTCCTTTAATTTAGCTTTCTTGCCTTATTGCCCTAGCTAGCATTTCAAACAATATATTGAAGAGGAGTGGCAATAGTGACCAGCCTTGTCATGTTTCTGCCTTTAAGGGGAATGATTCCAACTTTTCTCTGTTTAGGATGATGTTGGCTGTGGGTTTCTTGTATATGGCTTTGATTACATTGAGGAATGATCCCTCCAGTCCAATTCCTTCTAAGACTTTAAGCATGAAGGGATGCTGGATTTTGTCAAAAGCTTTTTCTGCATCAATTGAGATGATTGTGTGGTTTTTGTCCTAAGTCCATTATGTGTTTTATGATATTTATTGATTTACATATGTTGAACCATCTCTGCATCTCTGGTATGAATCCAATCTGGTCATGATGGATGATCTTTTTGATGCGGGTCTGTATATGATTTGCAAGTATTTTGTTGAGAATTTTTGCATCTGTGTTCATTAATGATATGGGCCTATAGTTTTCCTTCTTGTTTGTGTCTTTGCCTGGTTTTGGTATTAGAGTGATGCTGGCTTCCTAGAAGTAATTTGGTATATTTCCCTCTGTATCCTTCTGAAAAATTTGAGTAGTAACAGTTGTAAGACCTTTATAAATGTTTTATAGAATTCTACTGTGAAACCATCTGGGCCTGGGCTTTTTTTAGTTGGTAGGCTTTTTATTATATCTTCAATTTCCTTAAGTATTATGGTTCTGTTTAAGGTGTCAATCTCTTCTTGTTTAAGCTTTGGCGAATCCCAGGATTTCAGATATTCATCCACTTCTCTTAGGTATTCAAATTTAGTAGAGTATAGGTTTTTGAAGTATTCCCATATGATTTTTTGGATCTTTTCTTTCTCTGTTGTGATATTTCCCCTTTCATCATGGATTGTATTGATTTAGAGTTGTTCCTTCTTTCTTTTGGTTAACTGGGCTAGAGGTCTCTTTATTTTGTTTATCTTTTCAAAGAACCAGCTTTTGGATTCATTGATTTTTTTGTACTGTTTTCTTTGTTTTTCATTGATTTCTGCTCTGATTTTTGTGATTTCTTCTGGTCTGTTGGGTTTAGGGTTCATTTGTTGTTTAAAAAAAAATCCTTGGGGCTGAAGAGATGGCCTAGTGTTTAAAAGCTCCAACTGGTCTTGCAGAGGACCTGGGTTCCATCCCCAACACCCACATGGCAGCTGAGAACCGTCTTTAACTCCAGTTCCAGGGGAATCCGACTCCCTCTTCTGACCTCCTCAGCATTGCAGGACATGGGTGCAGAGACATACATGCAGACAGTACATTCATACACATAAATAAATGAATAAATTAAAAATATTTAAATCCTTAACTTCATATGGAAAAACAAAAGACCCTGAATAGCTAAAGCAACCCTGAGTGAAAAGTGCAATACTGGGGTGATTACATTACCAGACTTCAAGCTATATTACAGAGCTATAGTCATAAAGACAGTCAGGTACTGGCAAAAAACCCAGAACCATAGACCAATGGAACAAAATTGAAGATCCAAACTTGAGCTCATATAACTTCAGCCACCTCATATTTGACAAAGGGGCCAAAAAAGCTCAATGGAGGAAAGATAGCATCTTCAGCAAATGGTATTGGCAAAACTGGATCACCACTTGTAGAAGAACAAAGTGAAACCCCTACCCTCACCTTGTACAAAAATAAACTCCAAGTGGATCAAAGATCTCAACCTGAAACCTGAAACCCAGAAGGTGATTGAAGAAAAAGTCGGCAGCAACCTACAGGACACAGGTGTAGGGAAAGACTTTCTAAATCAAACAGCAGCTGCACAGGAAATAAGGACAACAGCTGACAAGTTGGACCTCTCAATTTCCTTTATCTTTTCAAAGAACCAGGTTTTGGTCGATTTTGGAGAATGTTCATTGGGACACTGAGTAGAAAGTATATTCTCTGGTTTCTGGGTGTGGTTGATTTTGGAGAATGTTCCATGGGGCACTGAGTAGAAAGTTTATTCTCTGGTATTTGGGTGTTGTCAATTTTGGAGAATGTTCCATGGGGCCACTGAGTAGAATGTATATTCTCTGGCGTCTGGGTGTGGTCAACTTTGGAGAATGTTCCATGGGGCACTGAGTAGAATGTATATTCTCTGGTGTTTGGGTGGAATATTCTGTAGATATCTGTGAGGTCCATTTGGTGTATTGTATTTTTCAGTTCTGATGTCTCTCTGTTTATTTTTTGTCCAGTTGACATATCCAGGGGGCTCAGTGGGGTATTGAAATCCCCCACTATTAGCGTGTTGGGATTAATCTGTGTCTTGAGGTCCTGAAGAATTGTTTATAAAGTTTGGTGCACCAGAGTTTGGTGCATAAACATTTAAGTTTGTGAAATCTTCCTGGTTAATTGTTCTATTGATAAGGATATAATGGCCCTCTTTGTCTTTTGTGATTAATCTTACTCTGGGGTCTATTTTGGCTGATATTAGAATAGACACTCCTGCTTGCTTTTGGGTACCATTTGCTTAGAATATTCTTTTCCATCCTTTCACTGTAAGGTGGTGTCTGGCCTTGAGGATGAGATGGGTTTCTTGTAGGCAGCATATAGATAGATTCTGTTTCATAATCCATTCTCCCAGTCTGTCTTTTGATTGGGGAGTTTAGACCTTTAATATTTAAGGTTATTATTGAGGGATGTGTGTTGTTTCCTTTCAACTTATTTTTTGTTTGCATTCTTGGTCTAGGTATTTATTTACTCTCTTATGCTTTTGGTAATTTCTCTCTTGTGTTGCTTAAGGACAGTTGCTCCTTTCCTCTGTTCTTTGAATTGCTTCAAGTATTTTCTGAAGTGTTTTTTTTTTTTTTTTTTGACGTGTGTTCTCTCATTTTATGTCAAGAAAGATTTTTCTTTCTCCTTCAACTATGATTGACATTTTTGCTGGGTATAGTAGTCTGGGTTGGCATCTAAAGTTATTTATCACTGGGAATACTTTTTGGTTCCATGTTCTTCTGGCTTTCATGGTTTGTACTGAGAAGTCAGCTGTAAGTCTGATGGATTACCACTTATATGTAACTTGTTGTTTTTCTCTTGTGGCTTTCAATATTTTGTCCTTGTTTTGAGCATCTAGTGTTTTAACTATGATATGACGTGGGGAATTTCTTTTCTTGTCTGACCTCCAGCAGTAAACAGCTTCCAATAGTCCCTTAGCTAATTTGGGGTTTCTGGCCTATTTCTTCAGTTTTATGCTGGGTTTTTGTTTGGTTTGAGTTTGCATTGTTTGTGTGTATGTTGACAGTGTTGCTGTTCAGTCATATGAGGAAGTTACCAAAAGCCTGAAAGTCTGTTTCCCTGTGGTCATCCACCACCCCTGGCTCTTACAGTCTTTCCAGCCCCTCTTCTACTATAATCCCTGATCTTTAGATGGATAAAGTTTAATACAGGAGTCCTGTCCTGAAACACACTCTGAGGTTTCTTGTTCTCTACATTTCTGTCCCTGTGGCTTTCAGTGTTAACTGTCCTCTGTAATATGACTTTTATAAATGGAGATAATCTGGATTAATGACTTTTTAAAAAACTTTATATTTTTAATGTAAAAATTAAAAACATGCATAGTAGATAAAATAGATAAGCCAACATTATTGTAATTTATTATCATTATCAAATATTCCACACTGTATATAATTATATATACCATACATTTAAAAAAATTAATGTTTTTTATTTTTTTTATGTGTATGAGTGTACTGTCTGCATGTGGGTTGGTGCACCTGTGTTGTGCAATGCCTCAGAGATCAGAAGAGGGCATTGGATTCTCCTGGAACTATAGTTAAAGACCGTTTTTAGCCTCCATGTGGATGCTGGGAATTGAACCTGGGTCCTCTGAAAGAGCAGTTGGAGCTCTTAAACACTGAGCCATCTCTCCAGCCCCCATACCAGACATTTTTATCACACATTTTTTATTGAATATTATAGGCTGGCTAGAGCTTAGGGTTGATCTGGTCCTGGAAGAATTGACTTTTAATTAACCCAAGCAAAAGCATGTCGCCTGTGTCTTCCTGTTTTGGTACCTGACCTCATTTCCTAGGCAATATCACATTGGTACTCAACACCAAAAGATAATGAATGAAAGAATGAATGGATTGATGAATGTGGGTATACTTGAGAATTAACATATCAAAGTACTGAAAAGTGGTGCTGACTCCACTTGACACAGTGGCGATGAGGAAGGATAAGTGACCTTGGAAAATGAAATATTCTAGAACTAGGGACTAAAAGGCCAGATGGTCTGTTAAGATTGTTGTGGAGCCAAGCTTGGACTTCCCCAGTTAAAGCCAGAGAAGCCATTTTGAATAAAATTATGGGTGGGCGGGACTCTTGACACAATAAGACAGTTCCATCTAGACAGTTCCTGGAGACAGAAGCTTCCAAGTGATGTCTAGGGGATCTAGCATCCTCTGAGATTGGGCCCACTCTTAAAAGCTAAATTTCAGAGTTATGCTATGTGTTCAAGTCATTGTGATGTTGATGAAGTAAATGTCATATTATATGTGTGTGTTTGTCTAGTGTTGAGTATATAAATAATGTGTAACTATTAATAAAATTTCAATGAGCATGTGATACTTTATATATGGATCTTCTAAGAATGATTAAGGTACTTTATGACTTGACAACCCCTTTTATTTCTATCTCAGACACAGTATGGCTGGAGGTTTTGCTATGGTTTAAACCCAAATCTGAACTGACAGAACACACATTGCAACAGATATGGTTCTGAAAATAAGGGCAGCTTTAATGCCATCTATTTCTTCTGAATAAAGGAGAGTTTATATGTCACTTGATGAATTCTCTGTAGTATTTAATACTACTTCATGGAGCATAAAATTGTGAAAGGGGTGGGAAGGTATTAAGCACTAAGTAATATCCTTTGTAATGTCTCACAGAGAAAGGTTAAGGAATCACCATTTTCTATGAGGAAATTAATTTGTTGGAGTCACCATGGGAAATCAGAGTTAAGAGAAGAGATAAAATCCTGTGAAAACAATATCTATCAAATTTTAAGTAGGTGTGTCAATTTATAGGATACCAAAAATGAGAATTATTTCAAAAAGTAAAAAACAAATGCAAAAAATATCAGTATTTTACAGGTTAAGTTAGAAAGGATCGGGTGTGTTCATAAAACAAGTTAACTCTGAGTTCTTGAAATTATTTTTTAATGAAAAGGAAATAAAGTAGCCCTTGACATAGAAATACCTTTAACACTTGGGGAAAATGACAATAAAAATAAAGCAAATTGAAATGTTTGTTTTAGAATTTTATGATGCCCTTGCTTGAATCAGAAGAATATGTTTATTATGGAAACATTTATTGTAAGACTTATGTACCTGGGTTTTTCTTCTGAGAAAATCTGGAAGCCTGTGGATTGTGAAGTATTATTATACTTGCTGAAATGCAAGTCTTCTGTGTTAGGAGTAATTAGAATAAAGACAATATTTTACAGGACGAAAAGAATATGGAAGACAGTGGCATTAAGTTTTATAAAATAGTCTAAAAGATGGGCTTAGAGGCAGAGGGGTAAGTCAGGACCAGGAGTGTATTTGGGCTGCAGACCTTTATCCTGGAGATGAATGCCTGCTGAGGTCAAGGCTGAGGGCTCTCGACATGGAGATGAACATATGGTAATAGCAGCAGTTGTGGGATATCTTGACTGATTCTAAGTAAGATGAATGTAAATGCACTGTCTGTATGTGTTAGGGAAAATGACAGTACACATCACAGTGTATCCAGACTGAGTCAAACAATTGGAATTGGTTTCTGAGTCAATTGGTTCTTTACTGTAAAGTCCAGAATTGGAATGGGCTTGGGCTAAGATAGACTCTGAACATATTCACTTACAACACTCTCTCTACTTCCTGTTGCTTCTCATGGAGTCATATTTATCTAAGGATCGGCACACATAGTAGCATCACAGGGATGCATTGCAGAGGTTGTGACCCCATTAGGGCCATTCTCCTGCTGCTCCCTGGGGGAAGAGTTCCTGTAAGAAGTTTCTATAATATGCAATAGGAAAATGTTAAGGGTGACACTACAAAAAATCTTTAGACACCTGTCAACCTTAATTTTCATGAGCATGATTAAAACTCAAAAGTATCATTTTTAAAAGTCATAATGACTGGAAAATTAAGAAAAAAACTATCACACACTTTCAGAGAGCACAAAACCTGTCATGGCATTTTGCAAATGTTGTGAAGCTATTTTCAAATGCAGTCGGTCATTATCTCCTTTCACTTTCCCTATTCCCACTTGTAAGGTAATTCTACCATTCATTCTCCATTCTTTCTTGGATCCCAAACATAGTGCAGAGGCACAGGAAGAGGCACTGTGTAGGCACAGGACAGTGCTGAACCATTCCTTAATTCTCATTAATTTAAATTTTTATCATCTTAAAGCTGTAAGGTAGTTTCTGTGATTCTTTTTTATTTTGAAGAAGAAATTACCATCATAGACAACTAAACACCGGTAGAGCTAAGATGAAAAGCCTGTGACTGGATATAGAGTTTGAACATTTAACAGTCTTTAAGTATGTCTGGGAATAAAGAAACGGAACAGTCAATAATTACACTAATGAATGAGTGAGTCCAGTAATAAATGATCAATAAACAAAACAAATCTATTTCTCTCTGCACCCCTCAAATTCATATGTGTTCCCTTGAGAGATGGTGTGACTGAAAACAGATTATAAGAAATGTGACATCAAGTCAAACAATACTCCGAACTTTACAGCTAGCTTGGGGGCATTTTCAACGTAGTGAAGACCATTGTCCATTCAATCATTAAATGTACATTGACCCTTTGCACCTCACAGGACATGTTTTGTGGAAAGGAGGAGCTAATGTCTCAGAAGTTCTGCTGAAGTCATAAAGAGGAGTGTGTGAAATGCAGAACTTTTCTGGAACTCAAGCTTATTTCCCATAGTAAGCTCCTTTGATCCAGCTGAAGAAATTCAGGTCACAACTGAGGAATGGAGGTGAGTAGATGGAGAAATCAGACATGGAGAGTAGCGTGAAAAACAGGCAGATTGTGAGCTCCTGCAAAACTCTTTTTAATCAGGGAAATAGGGATATCTATCTATATCTCTATCTCTCTATTTATCCATCTATCTATATCTATCTCTCTCTCTATTTATTTCTCTATCTGTCTCTCTCTATCTGTCTATCTCTCTACCTCTCTCTGCGTCTATCCATCTGTCTGTCTATCTCTATCTATCTATCTATCTATCTATCTATCTATCTATCTATCTATCCAATTGTTTCTGCCCTTCCTCAAATGTGCCAAGTGTTGCTCATCAGCCTAGATCGCTGACTCGGCTGTTGCCTTGGTTAACTTCCGAGAACAGGTTAGACTTGTTCAGCAGGCAAAGTGATAATCACACTGGTGTGCAGGTATGTAACACTCTACAGTTTCCCATGGTTATCCATAAGTGTTTGTAGGTCTATGTGACATAATCAGGATATAGTCTTGTCTTGATCAATACAGTGATAGTCATCTTTTTAGAATTTCTGAGATTATTTACTTTGACCTCTATTTTACCAGTTGGTGTTGTCTCAATATCATCTTTCTCTAGGAATTAGATCTCATCAATAAGAATTGGTCTTATGTGTCCTATGCTCTAGGAATTAGATCTCATCAATAAGAATTGGTCTTATGTGTCCTATGCTCTAAGTAGAGGATTTCAAGACTGAGTCAGGTAATCAAGCCTAGTAATACCCCTAGGAGGCTTATTATGTGCCAGTTTTGTAGATGATATGTTATGTGGTCCCATCCTGGGAATTGAAGCCAGAGGTCTCCTCCTGTAAGCTGGAACTCTGGTGCTGCTGCATGGAACTGGAGTTATGCTACTCTCACATTTGCCTGGTGCTTTGGACCCCAACAATACTACAGTTACATGCTCCCCTGGCCATAGGCTATGATGGAGCAGAGTAGAGCATGGAAGACTTCCTGATGTTTGGCAGCAGCTGTAGCCTTCTCCAAGTGACCACATTCCCCACTGTCCCCTCCTCTGAGGTCCCAGGTTGGGAAGGGCAGACAGAGGCTTTTGCTTCTTATGCTGTGGACAGGAGAGCCCTCTTGTATTTCCAAATTATGCTCTTGGAAGAACTGATTTCCTATAAGCACCATCCCCACATCCTCTGAGGCCCAGACATGGTTGTATACAGCGGCCTTAACTACCTGCTGATCACCGGAGAGATTTTATCCGGAAAAATACATGTGCAGTGTGGCCCAGTGTGTGTGTGTGTGTGTGTGTGTGTGTGTGTGTGTGTGTGTATGTGTGTGTGTGTGTACTTATGGTGGGCTGTGTGTCTATATAAGGTGTGCTACTTAAGTATGGGAATGGCTGTTCCCAAGCATGGACATATGTGGAGACCAGAGGAGATCATCTACTGGCGTACTCCTCTATCGCTGTCTGATTTATTGCCTTGTGATAGGATCTATTACTACACCAAGGTCACCATTTCAGCTAATCTTGATGCCCATCAAGCAACCAAGGTTCCCCTGCTTCCCCATCCCACTTACTGGGTTTTTAAAAAATTTTTTTTTATTAATTTTATTTATTTCTGTATGTGTATGAATGTACTGTCTGCATGCAAGTTTGTGCACCCGTGTCGCGCAATGCCGCGGAGGTCAGAAGAGGATGTCGGACTCCCCTGGAACTGGAGTTCTCCTGGAATTGGAGTTTCAGATGGTTCTCGGCCGCCATGTGGGTGCTGGGGATCGAACCCGGGTCCTCTGCAAGAGCGGTAGGTGCTCTTAACCGCTAGGTCATCTCTCCAGCCCCCACTTACTGGGTCTGTAGGCATGCAGAGCCACATTTAGCTTTTCTATGTGGGGTGAATGGGAATCAAAGTCTTTATGAAAGTATGCTGATCACTAAGTCATCTCCATCACCCAAGTGAGCATTTATTCCACAAGTAATCTGCAGTTTCTTAGAAACCAGGCACCAGAATAAAGCCCTTTTCCTGAGTGAACTGAGCACAGTTTCTCTAGGCTGTGTCTGGGACAGGCAGGGCTAGGCTCCTCATCCTGCTCTTATCCTCTAGGAGTCATTTTCTTGCCCTGCCTGAGGTTCTTGGCTCATTTATAATACGACAGAATTTTAGCAGGTATTGATTTAATAAGTGAAAGAATGCTGAAGGACATCCTCTGACTGCCACCCATGCACTGTGGGATGTATATACCCACAAAATAAATAAATGTAATTAAAAACAATTGGGTCTAGCAAGATGGCTCAGCCATTAAATGTGCTCGCCACCAAACCCAAAATCTGTGTTGTATTCCCAGGATAGTGGTGTGAGCAGACAGATGACTCCAACAAGGTGTGCTTTTCCCTCCACAAGCCTTGTGACACATAGCTGCCCACACATTTACAGATACACATAAATAAATGTTAAATGAATAAGCAAATAAACGAGTAAGTAAATAAATGCAACTTTCAAAAGGTATTAATACCAAGACTGAGTGCACAAAGGAAAGTCCATATTAGCACCTGAAAAGGTGTACAGTTACAGCCTAAGGAGAGACTCCTCACCAGAACCTGCTTTTCAGCCTTGACCTGAGACTTCAACCTCCAGGCCTGTGAGAAAAAAACCAAACATATCTGTTGTGTAAACCAAACAGTGCATTGCATTTTATCAGACAGTCTATCAAACTGTAATAGCATTTTATTCCCATAGAGATAAACATGGACACAGTGAAAGTTTGCTGAGTCTTTATCTGTTTGAAACTCATGTAGCCTTAAAGGAAGTAAAGTTTTAGAGAACAAGTAGCTGGAGAATGAGCACACTTGGCAAAAGAAGGACTTCAAACAGCCTTTTTTTCTCTCAATCTTTTCTTTTTAGTAGAATATTATACCTCTCCTTGGAAATAATCAGACTAGTAAGATCAACAGCAGATGTTTTGGGTGTAAATAAATGCATACATCCTTCAGAAGTTTGTTGGGTAATAAAGGTCAAAGACTGACACGATGTGTTTGATGTGTGGTAAGCAGGAAAAGCTGATTTATAACACACACTAAACTACATCCAGGGATGAGTTAATGGAGGCATAGATTATGATTGACTGATAATATTGGTGAACATAATTAAAGTGTTCAATGGAGACACAGCACCCAAAAACCCACCACCAAGCTGGGAGAGGCAGCTCATGATTCCAGTCCAGCCAGGGAAGCTTAAAACCAGAGGCCTTGGAATGCGCAGACAGCTTGGGTAGCAGAGTGGACAGTGCGTCCCAAAGCTCCCAAAGATATTAAGTAAATAGGTAAGCATAATAATCATGCCATTAAGATTACAAAATAATGGAAGTTATTACTATTATGTGGTTGCAATTATTTTAGTCAAACCTGTATCACATAAATGACTTCTTGAAATGGTGCCTGTATGAATGCAACACATGTTTTTAATTTTTAAAAATATATTATTTTTTCTGTTGAAGATACATTTTTAAATTAGCAGGTTACTTATTGACATAATATCAAGAAAATAGTTACATTTTTTTCCGCATAGTTATCTACACAATCTCAAAAGAGTGGTTTGCTTAAAAAGCAAATATAGTTAAGTCCAATGAAATTAAGATTAACTAATCCACAAAAGATTTAATTCTCCAACGAATTGTTATTTTATTTCTGGGTTCTGTTATGACCTTTATTGCATAGCTTGTCCAATTATACCTGTAAAATGATAGACAGGTTATTACTGAGCATCTTCAGCTAACTGTGCTGCTTTGAACAGGAAGGAGAATCAGGAAGAAACATTTCCTTCTGAGGCCTGATAGAGTCATGAAAAATAGAGATCATTTATTTTATTTTTGAAAAAGTTCATGCATGAACAATGTGTTTGCATTGTTTCCATCCTGCCCAGCCCCTACAGCTCCTCACATGTTTTCCCTCTCAATTTCTTGTCCTTTTCTTTGATTATAATTATATAGACCTGCATGCATGTATAAATACACACACACACATGCAGGGGTGTACTCACATGCACTGTAACCCTATGCACGGTGATGTATACATTGGCCAGCATATGCATGGTGGTATACGCACTGTCAACACATGCATGGTGGTGGTATATGCACTGATCAGCATATGCATGGTGTTGTATACACTGGTCACCATTGCACAGTGGTGTATGCACTGTCAGCATATGCATGTTGGTGTATGCACTGTCAGCATATGCATGGTGGTGTGTGCACTGTCAACCTATGCATTGTGGTGTGCGCACTGTCAGCCTATGCATGGTGGTGTGCACACTGTCAGCCTATGCATGGTAGTGTGTGCACTGTCAGCATATGCATGGTGGTGTGTGCACTGTCAGCATATGCATGGTGGTGTGTGCACTGTCAGCATATGCATGGTGGTGCATGTACTGTTCAGCATATGCAGGGTGGTGCATGCACTGTTCAGCATATGCATGGTGGTGCATGCACTGTCAGCATATGCATGGTTGTGTATGCACTGTCAGCATATGCATGGTGGTGTAAGCACTGTCAGCATATGCATGGTGGTGTATGCACTGGTCAGCATATGCATGCTGCTGTATGCACTGTCAGCATATGCATGGTGGTGTATGCACTGGTCAGCATATGCATGGTGGTGCATGCACTGGTCAGCATATGCATGGTGGTGTATGCACTGGTCAGCATATGCATGGTGGTGTATGCACCGTCAGCATATGCATGGTTGTATATGCACCATCAGCATATGCATGGTGGTGTATGCACTGTCAGAATATGCATGATGGTGTATGTACTGTCAGTATATGCATGGTGGTGTATGCATTGTCGTATATGCATGGTGGTGTATGCATTGTCGTATATGCATGGTGGTGTATTGATTGGTCAGCATATGCATGGTGGTGTATTGATTGGTCAGCATATGCATGGTGGTGTATTGACTGTCAGTATATGCATGGTGGTGTATGCACTGGTCAGAATATGCGTGGTGGTGCATGCTGTGGTCAGCATATGCATGGTGGTGTATGCACTGTCAACATATGTATTTTGGTGCATGCACTGGTCAGCTTATGCATGGTAGTGTATGCACTATCAGCATGTGCATGTTGGTGCATGCACTGGTCACCATATGCATGGTTGTGTATGCACTGTCAGCATATGCATGGTGGTGTATGCACTGTCAGCATATGCACGGTTGTGTATACGTTGTCCGCATATGCATGGTGATGTATGCACTGTCAGCATATGCACCATTGTGTATACATTGTCCGCCTATGCATGGTAGTGAATGCATGCACTGGTCAGCATATGCATTTTCATTTCATCTCTGCCCCAGTACTACATGTTGGTTCCTTTTTTGTATATTTTTTTCTTTTCACAGGAAAACAGAAACAATACAAAATGACAATGACAAAACAAAGCTAAAAAGGGGGGGTCTATTTCTTTTCTGGTGAAATAAAGAATCAATCTGCAGGGCTTGGTATGTAATTCTTCTTTTTTCCCTTTTTCGTTCTTTTCTTTCTTTTTTTTTCCTGCTCTTTTGGGTCTATGAGAAAGATATATGTCTTGGCTAGTCCAGGAAGGCTTGAGTTCTCAGTTGAGAACAAGTCTGGTTAATTTGGCAGAGAGAGGGTGTTGGGGGGGCTCATCATTAAACTGCCTGGTCATTTTTATCTCCTATTTAGTTATGTTCCCCTCTGAAAAGGGTCACTCGTGTCACCAGAAGGGAATTGGGATTCCAACCACTCTCACTTCTTCCATGCTGAAAATGGAGGTTAGGTGTGGCAACTGGGGTGTTCCCCACTCAGGGGTCAATCTAAAAGACCCCCAAAAGCATAACTATAAAGGGAAAAATCCTTGACTAATACCTGTGAAAGCTAAATGAATGCAGGTGTAGTTAGGTACATAATCTACCCAGGGGACCAGGAGAAGTAAGAACAGGGTGAACTCCAATGTCCAACTTTGAAGTCCATTAGAATTTCTTGACCAGGGGTTTCAAAATGTCCATTTATTAGATTTCTCCTTCTGTTAATTTGGCCATAATATTAGTCTGGACTCAGGGTCTGCTTTCCAGAATATGAGTTTCTAGTTAGATATTTAATAGTCAAGATATGAGTTTCCACTTAGATAGTTGCTAGAAAGAAAGGAAATTTTATTACTGAGCACTAGTTGACAACAATAGTGGACTTCTCCTTTGGCTGCCTGTTAGGTGACCCTACTCTGTTAATCAAGGCCAAGATCTAAGGTTTTATGCCTGTTTAACAGTGTTTCATATAACTTTATGCCTAATATCTGGAGGGACAATTTTTCAGGCTTTAGAAGAGAGATATTGACTATCTTTCATTTATACTTTCTTTTGGGTACTAAAGTCCACACAATTAGCCCAGGTTAAACAAAAGCTTCTGGGACAGGGCTTTGTGTGTCTCTTCTGCATCATAGCACAATACACCATTGTGCAAAATAAACCCCCTGAATAGTAAAGGATTTGCAAACCAGAAGTCTACAAGAATACAAAAAAAAAAAAAAAAAGAAAGAAAGAAAGAAAGAAAGAAAGAAAGAAAGAAAGAAAGATATGGTAACCTCACCCCTTAGCAAACAGGGTCAAGGAAATGTTTCGAAGAATACAGTAGTCGGAATGAAGCACAAGAACCAACAGGCTGAGGCTGGAAAGGTGGCCTAGCAGTTAAGAGTGCTGACTGCTCTTACAGAGGAACCCAGCACCCACATGGCAACTGAGAACCACCTTTAACTCCAGTTCCAGGGGAATCCGACACCCTCTTCTGGCGCGGTATTGCATGACAAGGGTGCAGAAACCTACATGCAGACAGTACATTCATACACATAAAAATAAAAATTAAAAAAAAAGAACCAACAGGCTGTTACCAACAGGCTGGTACTACCATTCAGGGGGTTTATTTTGGCCATTGGTATATCATGCTATGACCCAGAAAAGGCACACAAAGCCTTGTCCCAAAAGCTTTAGGGTAAGTCTCCCTTGGAATCCCAGCCACCCTCAGGAGTTCTCATGTTCCTTTAATTTTTCTACGATCACTATGTTTAGAAAAAGAAGCATTAATTAAAGATATGGTAAATAGTAAATGAATATGTTGACAATTTTCATTTAAAGTATTCAGTTGTATTATTAATTTGTAATATATTCTTACAAAATTTAGATGCTACTTCTATATGACAAAAATCTGAGCTCCTTTAATTACAAAAGTTAATAGGTATTTATTATGTGGATTGAAAAATAATACCAATGAATGTAAAAATATTTAAACTTCATATCTAAGATCACACTGAGTCAGACTCTGTTAATATTTAATGACTTCCCTGCTAGTCTATAATTTGTAATTTTACATTATACAGGAAGGTGCTCAGTGCATATTTTATACCTTCTCATTTTCAGTTAATATTATAAGGTGAATATTTTCTCATCATTAAAATTTTGCCAAAAATGTTTATGCATGCATGTGTAAATCAATAATAAAATGACTCAGGTACCTTAATGGAATAGTGCAATCATAGAACAGAAATGAGCATATTAACAGAAGCTTTCCTCCCATATGGATACTCACTTCAAGCCAAGGTGGTTTATTACCCAAATGAAGGTGCATTTAGTTAGTATGCTGAAGTTAGATATCCACAGGGGCTATTATCTTTATCACAGAGATTAATGAAGCAGGGTACTTACTACCCCACACAACTGAACAGCTAATGTATGTGTGATATAAATTACATCTATAAAGTTAGGTTACTCTACTATTCAGTGCAGGTACTAAAAGATTGTGTGGATAAGATTTAGAAGTCTTATCCAAGTTATCTGTTCTTGGTATGTGGGCAATCTTTGTGAAGTCCTTATCTATTCCTAAAATAGAATCATTTCAGGGAAAGACTACAGGCAGAGAGCAGACATGAGGGCAAGTTTTGCAGGGGAGAGTGTTTCTGGAACGGTTCCATGGAGAAAGACATACTGATGAAGAAGGACAGGCATAGCTTTGGCTTCATTGTACAGAGAGGGGATCATACCACACTGCCTCTCACTTGCCATTCCTAGGTTCAGCTTACCAGCACAGCATGACTGTAGAACTATATTCTAGTTTGCTTTCATTTGCTGTGACAAAAGACTCTTACCAAAACTACCTTGGAGAAGAAATGGTTTATTTGGTTCACAGTGCAGTCCATCATCAAGGGAAGCCAAGGCAGGTACACAGGGTAGGAATCTTGATCACAGTCCATGGATGAATGCTGCTTACTGGCTTGCTCCTCTGGCCTGTGTTTGACCTGTTTTCTTACACAATACAGGAACACCTGCCCAGGGGAGGCACAGTCCATAGTGGGCTAGGCCCTTCCATATCACTCAACAATAGAGAAAATGCCTCACAGACTTGGCCACGGGCCAGTCCAATGGAGAAAATTCCCCAGTTGAGGTTCCTTCAACCTAGGTATGTCAAGTTGAAAACTAAACTAGTACAAACCAATACAGCATACATACCTGACATAGGAGATTCAAAACTGTCTGACTCCAAAGCTGGTTCTGGTGAGGTGGCAGTGTCAGTAGGACAACCAGAGAAATGAAAGGGAAGACACAGACACAGGCAACAGACAAAGCAGGAGGCTAAGAAAGAGAACATGTCTGCCAGAGACTCTGGTGGAGCTTGGACCAAGTGTTAATATCTGTTGAGCACAGTTGCATGCAGCACTGGTATTTCAGAGGTAGAATAGAGTATGTCAGAGAAACACAGACCAGGTAAGTCTTAGGCAGAATATGGTGGGCACAGGAGATTACAGGTCAGGAGTGTTAGAGGAAGAATGCGATGGTTTTCTAATTTGCCTTCAATTGCTGTGTCAAAGCAGCACAGATGGGCACAGAGACACAAAGTCTAGGTGAGTTATATGCAAGATTTGATGGATGAACACAGGTTTACAAAGGCCAGATGAATCAGCTGTAGGATGTAATGAAGACACACACACACACACACACACATGCGTGTGCACACACAGAGACACACAGACATATACATGCACACACACACATAGGAAGCTGTGCAGTGGTCAACTGTGTCAGAGAAAGATGTTGAGTCCTCGTTATAATATTTTGAGATCACAGCTCAGATGAGACTCCATAGATACATTAGGGTCCCATGGTTTGGGAGAGTAAATTAAGAAGATTCCTCCCATCATACATTCCTGGTACTGACTACCTTTCATGGCCTCATCTGCTCTTTAAGTTACATTTGTATTTCTTGGCTGAAGGCTTCTTAGATAAATCATGTCAACTAGTTTAGACATAAATTTTTAGGTGCTGTATGTATATGAAATCTCATCTTCTTTATTAGAGAGAAAATGCAATTTTTGTTAATATATTATAGCCAAGTCAACTATTCCCATATTTTGCATGGTGATTAGATGCAGTATGGGCCCCATAGTGGTTAGGATCTACTGAGAGTGGCAGGTTGCATAGGTGTTACAAAGGAGCATGCACAGTACCTGGTTGATTGGCAAAGAGACATTTCATCAAGCCAGGAGTCCCATAAAATCTTCCACAAGGAAGCTACCACTCATCTGAGACTTCTAGAAGAACTGAAAATGCCCTCCTAAACAGGAAAGGAAGGGACCTACTGGCCGATTTGACGATTTGAGATCATGTCACGTCTCCTGCATCTTGACTTGGCAAAGTTCATATTGGAAACAGAAAAAAAAAAAAAAAGCACGGCCAAACTTTTGAGTATAAGAGTGAATGAAGTGAAGTCAAGAGAGACTGCAGAGCCAGCAGGCAGGCTGGGTCCTCCACGATTTACAAATCAGAGAAAGAATCTGGAGTCTGGAGAGATGGATCAGCAGTTATGAGCACTGGCTGCTCCTGCAGAGGACCTGGGTTCGATCCCCAGTACCAACGTGGCAGATAACCATCCATAACTGTATTTCCAGGAGACACAACACCTTCTTCTGACTTCCTATCATGTTTGAATTAATGGGGTGAATTCTGATGAACACGGAGACCACAAGTTAAATGCCAAGTAATCAATGACTAGGGGAAAATAAACAAGTCATGATGCCACCAAGAAGCAAAGTTAACAAGATCGGCACAAGTAAAATCATGAAATGGCATTTGGACCAGAGTGTAAGACAGGTGAAACAAATGTATCCTATGCTGTCACAATTTACAGCACACCAAGACAGGTAAAAGAGTAATTAGATTAATACTGTGGTTATGAAGTCAGTTGTACTAGTAGAACCCAGGTGCCAATAATTGCCAAAAGTGAGATGGACAGACAGCTATATGCTTGTTTGAACTTTAATGTTTACTTGATGAAATCTAAATGTACTTGGGAAAGGATTGAATGGCATGGAATATGTAAATAACTGAGCCCAGAGTGACCAGAGAAAGTGACATTTAACTGTGTTTTCTATCCTTGCCAAAAGTAGCATGAGAACACCCTCACAATCAGCACTGCCCTATGATGCTCAGTAGTTGCATTATTGAACAGTCACTTCCAGAGAAGAAATGGGACACTGAGGGCCTTCCAGAATTCAGAGCAGCCTTTGCAAAGTTTAGAATTGAATCTCCAACAGCTAACAGTGATTGAGTGAGCGTTAGGAAATATTTACCTTTAGCATTCAAAACCAGCAGGTGAGATCCATTCTACTATGACACTTTCTACTGAGTAGAAAACCGAGGTACTGTGGGGTTAAGCAAATTTCCAGGAAGCATGCAACAGGTGATGAAAGGAGCTGAAATTAGAAATCATCTGCTACAGAGGGGCATGCTTCGAGATCAAGCAAAGTGTCTCAGCTACATTACAGTGGACAGTGAAGAAAAAGTCCTGGGGATTCACGTACTGTTCTGTCTTCAGGTCACGCCCAAGAAAGCTGCATTCATAGGTGGATCATGTTTGCAAGTGCCTTGAATTTCCATGTAAAACGGAATGACTCAGGCAGTATTTGATGCAGATGGAGAGCTAGATTCTTCCCCAGTATCCAGACTCCCCTCAACAGCAAGAGTAACACCTGAGATAGTTTGGTTTTCTCAGAATAGCATCATTTATCTACATAGAGAAGCATCACTAATGTTTTTATATGAATCTGGTGAGTTCAGAAGTCTCTGAAATGGTCCAGGGAAGCCAGGAGACGCATGCTGTCCACATTCTCCAAGATTAGCAAGAGTTGAACTCTCCTCTGACCACCAGAAACAGAGTAAACAATTGGTAAAATACTGAGAATATGTCTCCCATCTTACTACCCATTGTAGCACATGACACGAACCACTGAGAACAGCACCAATACGTAGCTGTCAATGAAATGTCCTTTTTAACGGATTTTACCTACACTTAGCTGTAAATACACATGAAAACCTGATTGACACACAATTTGCATGACAAATCATTTAAACCATGGTTCCTGTTTGTTCTGCCTCATCTCAGTACTAACCCAGTTTCCTGCATCTTCTAAGATGTGGTGTATGATTAAGATATATTGTTATACATATATGAAATTTTCGATACATAAATAAGTATTAAAGAAGTCAAACCTGTTCAAAACAGAACTTGCTTAGATGCCTGCTGCCTTCCCTGTCAATGCCACATTCCTGCTGTATTTTTGGTAGTAACACCAGCACAGGTGATCTCTGCTGCTCTGAGAGCTGTTGAGCTCATCTTCATATCTTTGCTTTCTGTCCATTCATTCATGGAGACTGGTAAAAGGCATTACAATAAAGCTAATTATAACCTAAGAATACTTTACTTATTGAGTAATTATACCTTTTTCAAATAAGCAAAGTGAACTTCTCTGGGTCACAGAGGTGAGAAAGAGTGAAACCAAGTTGACCAGAGTGTGGTGGGGTAATGCTCAGACACTCCTTTCTGTACTTTCCTTTCCCCCTGGCTCCCTCTTGCTGAGACTCTGTGCATGTGTATTAACTCACCTCTATCTTGTGGACATGATTTTGCTGATATCCTAATTCTCATTAGTGTTTTCCAGAAGAGATTATCACTCTAATTCATAGGGTTTTGAGTAAAAATTCATTTTCTTTCCCATCCTTCTCTAGAAAGCCATGAAAATAAAGGTATGCAGAATCCTCTCCAAATGTCAATGAAATTTAACAATCCTGGGAAAATGAAAGCTAGTGTTAGAATGACCTTCCCTTCAAGATAGAGGAGTCTGACCTCCCAAGTCACTGTCCAAGAAGTCCTATTGACATAAAACACCTGAAACTTTTATAAATCGTTTTGAGCCAATAACCAGAGCTTCACCACCAGGACAGGGAAAAGAGGGAGGAGGTCAACTATCTCCATGTCATCTCTACCTCTCAATGATAACCTATCCAGGTCCTGGATGTATCTTTACGAGTTTGTTTTAAACAGCATTTGTTTGAATCCCCTCTCCTCTACACACCAATAAAGCTATGTAAATTATCTGGATTCAGTGGCAGAATACTAATTATATCCCCATGATACTGTTATCCACAACAATGAACTTAAATAGTGTTATCTCTGCTATATGCCTCACTATGAAACCTTAATGAATTTGTTTCAGCATTTAATAAAAACTACAAAGGAACAGAATATTTTATCACCATCCAGTACTGACAAATAAGTGAACTGAGAGCTTGCCTACCCTAAAACTAATGTGTCAGTATTAGCACCACTAGTATATGCTTTGTACTCTACTTAGAAAAAGTACATACAGCCCAGGTATCTGCCCATCGTCCAATGTTCACTTATTTATCACACACATATTCAGTGCCTATTATGAAGCAGGTAATGGGGATAGTCAGTAAGCATGGTGCATGAGCAGAAATAGATGTCTACTTTCTTTTTTTTATTATGCATTTTTTTTTCATTTTTTATTGATGCTTTGTGTATTTCATACATCATTTTCTAAATCAGTTCAGGCATATTTCCCTTTCCCTTCCCCCCACCCCATCCCACCCCATCCAGATCATGCTTTCTGCCATAACTGTCCTGCATCTTTCTCTCAGTTTTTTTTTCATTTTTTAACATTAAGTGATAATTCATAATATAAGCATCCTTCATGTAAAACCAATTTGCAAGCAGTTATGCCCAAACCCACACAGCCCATGGGTCCCACCATCCAGCAGGGGGGGCTTGTATGTTCAATCAAGTTGATCAAATGAGTGTCCAGACTATATTGCTGTAGTTTCACCTTTCACCCCAATCGCAGCCCTTACATTCTACCACGCCACCTCTTCCGCAGATTGTTCCCTAGGCTTAGAAAAGGGGCACAGGTGAATGACAAGCAAAACAGTCTACTTTCTCTGGAGCTGTTGTCTTGGTCTCTGGTCTATTCTGGCTGTTTCCTTTCATGGGCTGACAGTTTGTCCAGGCATAACCTTTCGATCCTACTAATGAATCACAAGCAATTAGACATATAGGTATTTAAACAGTACTAATTGTTATGGTAGGTTACTTTGGTATAGACACAGATGTTTGGATGGTATGTTAATCCATGAATTACATTTTTTCTGTTAAATATGACAGGGACTTACTGTGGCTTATAAAATCTCCTAACCATTAGAGGATGTAAGCTTGTGGCATCAACTGTGGGTTATTCCTCCAAGGAGAGAGCTTATAGCCAATTAGATTTGGGATATACAGGCATATGGCTGCCACTGCTGCACAGTATTTCCAAGCAGGTGATGTGTAGCTGGTGCTGACAGAGGAGTCTTGCTTGACTCAAGGAGACCTATATTTGCTTTATTGGTGTAGTGGCCTTTGGTAACACTCTCTGGTATTCCAGAGACCATCTGTATACTTGCAAGTGTGGTCTCAATACATCTTTCCCAGGTTTACATCAGATCTTTTACAACAGGGCTTTATCGCCTCTCTGCTTGCAGATATCCCAGTTTAGAGGCAAGGAATCTTTACCTTTTGTGGGGGCTTGGATCCCCTGGCCAACATCTCCTTGGTAGAATAAACCATTGCTGATGTCAGAGCTCCTGTATTAATATATTTTGCTTAAGTGCATAGCTTAAGGAGACTTTAGTATTATGTTTGGTTCTGAATAGAGAATAATCCTTTTCACAGTTCCTATGTCTATTAGTCAATTAAAGAAGGCAGTTTTACTGGTTTTATAAGAGATTACTTCTATAGCAGTTGGCTACAATTTACAGTTGGAGAATGACCTCATCATCATCATATTTCACCTTGTTCTATGAGGGGGGAGGTAAGAAAGTCTCTTGTATTAAAACCTTTGTGGCACCTAGAAGGTAAGTTTCATTAGGACTCATTATAAATAGTTGTTACAAGTAGGATCCACAGATGGGTTTGATGTTTGTAGCAATCTGAGGCTTTTCTTCCTTTCAATGTTCAGAGAGGCCAACCTTTCTGCTGGCACTTCCTGGTATATCCTACTCAATGCAAATCTGCATCTTTTCTTTCTCAGCCGTTAAGTTGGTGACATTTTGAGCTGTTGGAACATACAAATCTTTTCCTATAGTTAGTTTTAAGATTTGAATTGCAAGGTTTTTGACAAAAAGGTTTCATATCTATCTGTATCCCCCTTTTTTATTTTAGGTTTTTGTTTTTTGACCCATGAGTCTCAAAAAGGCAGTTGTATTATACATACCTATAGGGTGGATTCAAGGCCCAGATTTCATCAAATTCACCCATGCTGTTTTGGGTGACTGTATGTGATTAACTTGGGAAGCAAACTTAATTTTTAAGTTAAATCATCAGGAGGAATTAGAGATGGCCGAGAAACATCTTAAGAAGTGTTCAACATCACTAATAATTAAGGAAATGCAAATTAAAACCACTTTAAGGTATCATCTTACTCCAATAAGACTGGCTAGGATCAAGAAAACAAATGATACCAAGTGCTGGAGAGGTTGTGGGGAAAGGGGAACACTCATCCATTGCTGGTGGGAATGTAAACTTGTACAGCCACTATGGAAAGCAGTGTGGAGAACCCTTGGAAGACTCAAAATGAGCTTGCCATTTGACCCAGTCATACCACTCCTGGGTATATACCCACAAGACTCATCTTACTGCAGAGAAACATGCACAGCTATATATATTGCAGCTCTGTTCACAATAGCAAAAAGCTGGAACCAACCCAGGTGCCCCTCAACTGACGAGTGGATAGAGAAAATGTGGTGCATGTACACCATGGAGTTCTATGCAGTGGTAAAGAAAGACAACATCATGAACCTTGGAGGCAAATGGATGGAGCTAGAAGACATCATGTTAACTGAAATGACACAGTCCCAGAAAAACAAACGACAAATGGTCTCCCTCATATGTGGATGCTAGTGCCAATAACCCAGTTATAAATATTTCTTGTGGAGAGGAATGCATATTAAAAGAACAACAACAGAAAGACTGCATCAGAAAACTGACTGATGGTGAATCGGGAAGGGTAGGAGGGGCGGGAGAGTGACACGGGTGTATATTCGATTAATGCACATTTAAATGACGTTGAGTTCAACAAGTATCCAGTTTTGCCCAGACTCTGTCTACAGGTTACATGGTGTTTTAGGACTTAGTAAAAGTAAATATGTGTATATTAAACAACATTGATTTAAAGGCTCTGATAAATACAGTAATGCATCTGAGTTAATCGGAGATATAAGTTGCTGTTGCCCATATTTGTTTTACTTAAAATCTGTATAACAATAACTTTGGGATTAGCACATACAAATGTTCTCTATAATTTTTCTGTTGTACAGTATCACCTTGTAGCATTCTCTTTCACCTATAGGGTGATTTTACTTAAAAATTAAGTTTGCTTCCCAAGTTAATAACAGATGTCTACTTTCTAGGAGACAACAATCCAGTCATAAAATGGCATTAACCAAATACACGCAATACACAGTGCAAACAGTAGAAGCTGGGGCATCATGCAATTTTTCAATTAACTATTTTCCATTACACAGCTTTGCTGGTCTTACTCTTTGTCCAGTCATGCATTGCACTTCATTCTCTGAATCAGAGCTTGTGTCTCCCAAGTGAATGGAAGGAATCCAGCACTAACTTTCTTGCCTCAACACTGGTGGGCCTTTGATACTGAACAAGTGCCCATGTCCTTTAACAGTGTGTTAGTCTCTCTCTCTCTCTCTCTCTCTCTCTCTCTCTCTCTCTCTCTCTCTCTTTCTCTCTCATCAATGTAACTGGAGAAAGAAAGCAGATTAAGAAGTACAATGGGAACTCCTCAGAAGATTTGGTATGTTTGAAATGGAATGTCAGCCTCCTTTGCTGGAAGCCTTTAAATAAACCTCAGTATGCTTAGACACATACAGCATGGGAGGCTCTGACAGCCATGCAAAGAAGAGTATCATTCAGAACCGAGTCCTTCCTCCTCAGCTGCTTCCATTGAGCCTTCTGAAGCTCAGGGTAAGCAGTGTGGCTGAAGAATGGAGGGCACACAAGAGCAAAAATTACTTAAATACTCTTTGTTCCTTTCAATTCTCATTCCAATAACTTTATTTAGAAAGAGGTGAACCACAGATGTTGGCTAAAACCTGAAAGAGGAGATGGACACTTCCAAATGTATAAATGGGATTCAGTGTCTCCTTAAACAATAGGCACTGCACTATGTATATTTTCCAACCATGTGGGAACAAAGTGCCAGAGGGTGGGAGGGAAATGGACTGTCTTAGGATTTGGGAGGACATAGGTCTGAGATCACGGTGTCAGCAGAGCTGACTCCTTCAAAAGTGTGAGGAAAAGTCTGCTTCATGTCAATGTCCCAGCTTCTGCCAGGTTCTAGTCACTGAGAGGCTGACATATAGAACCACAGTCACAGTCCTGCCATCATGGTCACAGAGTGGCCTCTCACAGAACACCTCTGTTAAGAAAGCTCTCCTTGGGGCTGGAAAGATGGCTCAGCGGTTAAGAGCACCTGCTCTTGCAGAGGACCCAGGTTCTATTCCTCTATTCCCACCACCCACATGGCGGTTAAGAATCATCTCCTTGGAGGAATAGCCCACTGCTGATGCCACAAGCTTACATCCTCTAATGGTTAGGAGATGTTATAAACCACACGAAGACCCTGCCATACTTAACAGAAGAAAATGTAAATCATGAATTAACATACCATCCAAACATCTGTGTCTATACCAAAGAAACCTAACATAACAATTAGTACTGCTTAAATACCTATATATCTAATTGTGTGTGCTTCATTTGTAGGATCGAAAGGCTATATATTATACTGTTTAATACCTAAATATCTAATTGCATGTGTTTCATTAGTCAGATCGAAAGGTTATGCCTGGACAAGCTGGCAGCCCATGAAAGAAAACAGCCAGAACTGACTAGAGACCAAGACATCAGCTCCAGAGAAAGTAGAGTGTTTTGCTTCTCATCCACCTGTGCCCCTTTTCTAAGCCTAGGGAACAATCTGCTGAAGAGGGGGTGTGGTAGAATGTAAGGGCTTCGATTGGGGTTAAGGGTGAAACTACAACAATATAGACTGGACACTCATTTGATCAACTTGATTGAACATACAAGCCCCCCCTGCTGGATGGTGGGACCCATGAGCTGTGTGGGTTTGGGCACAACTGCTTGCAAATTGGTTTTACATGAAGGATGCTTGTACTCACAAATTATCACTTATTGTTAAAAAAAATGAAAACAAAACAAAACAAAACAAAAAAACCAGAAAGATGCAGAAAAGTTACGGCAGAATGCATGATCTGGGATGGGTAGGGGTGGGGTGGGGGGAAGGGAAGGGGATATATGCCTGAACTGAATTGGAAAATGACGTATGAAATACACAAAGCATCAATAAAAAAATTAAAAAAAAAGAATCATCTTTAACTCCAGTTCCAGGGGAATCTGATGACCTCCGCAGCATTGCAGGATACGGGTGCACCAACCTACATGCAGACTGTACAATAATACACATTAAAATAATAAATACTTAAAAAATTTTTAAAAAAAGCTCTCTTTTATATGACTCTGGTAGCACTAAGTTAGAAACAACTTTAGAATAATAGTACAGACCCTGTAGAAACAACCTGAGTGTAACAGTGCAGACCCTGTCTCCACAAAAGATTCTGGTATGAGATCTGAGCATTAGAAATTAAGTGTGTTTTTTAATATGGTCACTTGAGCACCACCCACCCAGCTACCAGCCCCCTTGTTTATCCTGCCTGTTGTTTCCCCCTTGCTGTTTTTGCCTGAATATTTATTTTAACTTACACATTTTCTTTTATTTTAACTCTGTTGTTACTTGAAGAATAAAAGCAAAAAACAAAACTTGTTAGTAAAATACAAATTAACAAACCAATATAATATTTCTGGCTTCGATGTAAGTACTATTTTTTACAATTTAATAAATGCTGATGTAGGGTCAGGTCATTGTAATATTTCATAACTGTGTAACTTGGAACTTGGCCTCACCATTTTATGTTTAGATTTGATCATCTGTAGGATTCAGATAAATTCTTAAACTTACTTAAATACCAGATGAAGCATTTGAAGTTTGTGGCAAACAGCACACATTACAAATTTTAGGACTTAGAAATTTGGCTCTTTATCATAGACCTGTTTTGTTCAGGAATATAATGATACTTAAGATACTCTGGCATCTCAGGGAACATAAGAGGATTAATTTATATTTTTACCATGACTTTTAAAGAATCAAATAGAGTTTTAAAATGTGAGCTTTGTATACATCAGCCTTGATCCAATTGTGTAAAGACTTGACTCTTTCAAATGTGTAGGGATCTCATTATTTACTCTGTGTGATTCTATTCTAAAGTCAGTGGATAAAGTCCCTGGGAGGCAGCATAGTTTGAACAGATAGTAAATGTGTCAGACTCCAAACTATATTAAGGAAAAATAAACACAAGTCAGAATCCTTGGATTAAAGTTTGGGACTTTCTTTGCACTTAGACATATTCTTAATAATTGAGTCTCTTCTTTTTTTGTAACAAACAAAATCCACTGGTTCTCAAACTACTGCAGTTGTCAAGCACAACCATTGCTAAGGACATCTATGCTCAAGTGACTTCAATATTCCTGTGCACAACAAATGCAAAAACAAAATTTTACTTCTGCAACTATCTAAGTATGTATTAATGCAAGTCTGATCTCCCAATGGGAAAACATTGCCTGGGTTTTAAAAAGTTTTTATGAAATATAATTTTTGTTATAGTAGCAAAGGTGCTCCAGCAATTGAAGAAAGATGTGTTTAGGGCCCGATATGGAGAGAGCAGCTGGCGATGACATCTAGGCTAGATGAGGAGATCCTGGCATTTGATAGCTGCTGGGAGAGTCAGTTTTATTTGAGGGTGTGACATCTGGTAGGTCCACCACACTCCAGGAAAGGTTCTGATTTCATCAGCATCTGGACAACACAAATTAGCCTTAAAGGGAGAGGGCAAAACAAAAAAAAAATGAATTTTGGTGGATGTGGGAAGAGTTGGAGGAGACAGTGTGTATGATCAAAATGCATTGTGGTAAACTCTCAAATGTATATGTGCATCTGCTTCTGCTTCTGCCTCCTGGGTGCTGGAATTAAAGGCATGCAGCACTATACCTGGCTAATAAAATTATTTTTAAAGGATGGATGCAGGGGAAAATATAACTCAAACTAACTAAGAAGAGTTTAGGTGTTTATTTTTTAATATCAAATTAGTTGGTTTGAAAGCAGCTAAATTGGACCATTTTCTATTTTTGAAGATCTTTCATCCTTAAAGGATGAAATTAATTATATTTGCTAGTCCCCAAGGCATCCTATCACATTAGTGGCTTCCTGCATCATTTGTCAGCTTCTTCTCTGTGGTTTTGGGTTGAACAGGCAGGCTCTGGACAACTCCCAGATAAAACCTCACCCACCAAAGCCTTTAGTACTTTTCTGAAGTTGCCTGAACTCTATCTCCCTGCAGGAAGGGAGTCTGGGCTGTGATTCATAAGTGTAGGGCTTTTGTGGAGACTAGAAAAGTTTTATACATGTGGAAGTAAACCTGTCACACTGGAGCAGATGTGCAAGAGTTATGATGTCATTTCAGCTGGGCACAGTGAAATTCTGAGAATTGAAATCAGACATCTCAAGTTCCTAGCCATTCTGTATGTATTACTGCATCACCATTCACCTGGTTATATGCTCATCCACACAGCATTCATCGAATAGCTTTCATTTCCTGAGCATTTAAATGCCTACACTGTCTGTGTTATATAGAACCTCATTATTCCTAGTTTCAGGGTGCATGAGAATTACATAAATAATCTCCAATATCCTTCATCTTTGACTGTCTAGGAATCTGAGACTGTGAAAGTTATTCATCTGAATCGGTGCTGAGTGCTTCTCTGAAAAGCATGGTACTCAAGCCATTGTCTTCATCATTAGTGTGACTTGGGTTTCAGGCCAGATGCACATAGCAAAAAATGCTAAGAATAAACATTTTCAGAGAAGTAATTCTGCAAACTTGTTCCACACTACCATTGTTCTTCTCTTTGGTAACTTTGATAAAAAAAAGGGAGAGAGAGAGAAAGAAGAGAGCTCTTCTTCAACACCTGAACACTTGGACAGTTTTGATTCTATAAGTGCCTTTGTTCCTTGTGGCAACAGCCAAATGAACATGCACATGATATTATAAGAAGATGCAGCATAAAAATGTCCCAACCCAGAGTGAGTGAGCTCTGGTTTGCAGAGGCCTTATAAATGTTTGATCAAGTACTACTTGCCCTAGAGAAACCAGGGCAATCTTAGTGCTGGAGAAATTCTGGAAGTACCCTTGTTTGAAAAAAAAATAAAACCTTATAAGGAAGCAATGCAAGCAGAGTTTCAGTGAGGAATATTTGCTGTGGTGAAATCTCAAGGAGCTGATCTTCACAGCTAAGTCCTCCTCCACGCCACCTAAGCAGGTACACACCTGTTTCTTTCTTGTCCACAATTTCATACATGAATACTCTGTTTATAGCACCTCTTCACTTCCTCACCCTATGCCATCTCTTCCCATGTCTCCCCTCACTCCCTCTCAATTTCACTTAATTTCATAATCTGTTCTTTCATTCATATATATATATTATATATATAAGATATATATATAATATATATATATGAATGAAAGAACAGATTATGAATTTAAGTGAAATATATATATAGAATAAGATAAGCTTATATATATATATATATATATATATATATATATATGTATATATATATTATATATAAGCTTATCTTATTCTCCTTCTCTCAGCAGGCAATTGATTGCCTGCAGCTATTCATCTCCATGTGGGACCTTGTGAAACTTCTTACCACACTGGTATATCAACTGGTGTTCTCAATATGTAGATCTTATTTAGGCAAACAGCAGTGGGAATTTCATAACTGCAACTGTCCTATCATGTCCAGAATATGAGTTCTGGGCTTCAGGCTCTGACAGTCTTTCTGCCACCCCTTTTGTGATTTTTCTAAGCCATAGTTGTATGGGATGCTTTGAAGATATTTCAGTTGGCTGGGCAACAGATGTCCACTTATTCTCTGGGCTTTGAATCACTGTGGAACTTTGCAATATTCTCCATCTGTTGGAAAAGAACCTTTTTGGTAGTATTGAGATCTACACATACCTATACATATAAATGATACTAAGCAATTATGTGGCTTTAAGAAATTAGCAGTAGTTGGTTTTCCTTCAAGGTCAGTGACTCCTATAGCCATGAAAATTTGAGTTAGATTACAGTACTGGACATGAATTCCCTCATAATGAGTGGGCCATAAGTCCAATTAGATGGCAATTGGTGAAGAAAAGCTTCTTCTGATTTTTCTGGCTCCCATATCTTGTAGGGGAAGTCTTAGTAATTAGGTACATTTGTCTGATGAAATGGTGGTAACAATCAAAAACAAAAGGAAGGAAGAAAGGGAGGGAGAGAGGGAGAGAGGGAGGAAGGAGGGAGGAAGGAAGGGGGAGATAGGAAAGAAAGAACAAACAATATGGGTAGGTTTCCAGTTGTGTATGAGGTAATTTTCTAAGGAGAAATAGATTCTTCCATTATAAGAAAGGGCGAATGTTAAGATGTTTCTCAGCCATCTTTATTTCCTCACTTTTGAAATCTCTGTTCAGCTCTTTGCTGATCTTGTGAGTGGGTCATTTGTTTCCTTATGTCTTTGTTTTTTTAGTAGTTTATATACTATGGATATTAATGCTCTGTCTGATATATCACTGGTGAAGATTTCCTCCCACTCTGTGGGTTTTCTCTTCACTTCTTTGATGTTTCTTTTGCTGTACAGAAGCTGTTGAGTTTAATGAGATCCCACTTGTCAAGTATTTCCTGTAGAGCTGCTGTTTGATTAGAGTCTTTTCCTACTCCTATGTCTTGTAGGTTGCTGCCAATGTTTTCTTCTATCGCCTTCAGAGTTTTGGCCTGCACGTTGAGGTCTTTGATCCATTTTGAGTTTATTTTTGTACAGGGTGAGAGGTAGAGGTTTAATTTTATTCTTCTACAAATTCTGATCCAGTTTTGCCAGCACCATTTGCTTAAGATGCTATATCTTTCCTCCATTGATTCTTTTTGGCCCCTTTGTCAAATATAAGGTGACTGAAATTGTATGTGCTCAAGTTTGGATCTTCAATTTTGTGCCATTGGTCTACAGGTCTGTTTCTGTGCCAGTACCAGGCTGTTTTTTATGACTATAGCCCTGTGGAATAGTTTGAAGTCTGGTATAGTGTTCCCCCTGTATTGCACTTTTCACTCAAGGTTGCTTTGGCCACTTGGGGTATTTTGTTTTTCCATATGAATTTAAGGATTTTTTTTCCATGTCTGTGAAGACACTCTTGGGGATTTTAATTGGGATTGCAGTGAATCTGTATATTAATTTGGGTAGAATGGACATTTTTACTATATTAATTTTTTCAATCCATGAGCACTGGAGGTATTTCCATCTTCTGAGGTCTTCTTCAATCTCCTTCTTCAGGGGTTTAAAATTTTTATTGTGGAGATCTTTGATGTCTTTGGGTAAGTTTGTTTTTATTTTTTTTTATTGTTTTGTCGCTCTTGTGAGTGGGAAGGTCTTCTTGTATTCCTTCTCCAGTTGCTTGTTCTTGGTGTAAAGAAAGGCTACTGATTTTTCTAGGTTAATTTTGTATCCCACCACTTTACTGAAATTCTTAATCATTTCTAGGCATTTCTGGTAGAGGTTTTAGCATCCCTTAGGTAGAGTATCATATCATCAGCAAAAAGGCATAGCTTGACTTCCTCTTTTCCAATTAGTACTCCTTTAATTTTAGTTTCTTGCCTTATTGTCCTGGCAAGTGTTTCAAACACTATAGTGAAGAAGAGTGGTGATAGGGGGCAGCCTTGCTGGGTTTGTGACTTTAAGGGGAATGTTTCTAACTTCTCTCCATTTAGGATGATGCTGGCTGTGGGTTGGTTATATATGGCTTTGGTTATGCTAAGGAATGTTCCCTCTAGTCTAATTCCCTCTTGAACTTTAAACATGAAGGGATGCTGGATTTTGTCAAAGGCTTTTTCTATGTCAATTGAGATGATCATGTGGTTTTTGTCTTTCAGTCCATTTATGTGTTTTATGATATTTATTGATTTAGGTATTTTGAACTATCCCTGTATCTCTGTTATGAATCCAACTTGGTTATGATGGATGATTTATTTTGATTCGGGTCTGTAAAATGTTTGCAAATATTTTGTGGAGTGTTCCACATCATTAATAATTAAGGAAATGCAAATTCAAACCACTTTCCAATATCATCTCATTCTGATAAGACTGGCTAAGATCATGAAAAACAAAAGACACCAAATGCTGGAGAGGATATGGGGAAAGGGGAACACTCATACACCACTGGTCAGAATGTAAACTTATACAGACACTGTGAAAAGTAGTGTGGAGAACCCTTAAAAGACTCAAAATGAGTTTACCACCTGACCCAGTCATCCCACTCCTGGGTATATACCCACAAGACTCATCCTACTTCAAAGACACATGCACATCTATGTTTACTGCACCTCTCTTCACAGTAGTGAAGAGTTGGAATCAACCCAAATGCCCCTCAACCAATGAGTGAATAGAGAAAATGTGGTACGTCTACACAATGGAGTTCTATGCAGCAGTTAAGAAAGATGACATTATGAGTTTTACAGGTAAATGGATGGAACTAGAAGACATTATGCTAAATGAAGAGACACAGTCCCAGAAAAATAAGTGAAAAATGGTACCCTCACCTGTGGATGCTAGCACCAAATACTTAGCAGTAAGGCAAACTGATATATATATATATATATATATATATATTATATAATGTAATTTCTTTTACCTGAAAGCAACTGTACCATTTATAATGTGAATACCTTAGTGAGATCTAGAATGAACCCACCACTTATTTTCAGACTTTGTAATTGTGGTATATGGCGAGAGGGTATGTATATGCATACATTAGAATAATATAAAAGTAAAGGGGAAAATGTGAATTCCAAAAATGGCTACCCTCATTTGTGGATATTAACACCAAATCCCCAGTTGAAAGGCAAGCTGAACAACATTATTGTTATATTTCCTTTTATCTGAAAGCAACTGGGATGTTATAATGTGACTCTCTTAATAGGTTCTAGAATTGACCTACCAGTTATTTTCAGACTCTGTAATTACTGTATATGGATGGAAGGTACACATACATATCTTAGGATAATAGAAAATTAAAGGGGCAAAATGTGAATGCTTAAATATATTTTGGAATTAACATACAGTTTATTCCTGGAATCATAATTTTGATACATATGTGCTGGTTATATAGGCATATTTTGGAGCAATACAAAGGGGAGGGAACAACAACAACATAAAGACTGGGTCAAAGAACTGACTGATACAGTTAAATTCTTGCCTAAAGCAGCAAGCCTCTGCAGTGAAAAACTTTGGAAATACTGAGAGAAAGATGCTAGATATGTATGACAGAAGGCATGAACAGGGGTAGGGTGGCAGACAGGGAGAAGGGAATGTATCTAAACTGGATGGAAAGATTATGTATGAAGTACACAAATCATCAATAAAAGTATTTTAAAAAGGGCGAATATAGGGATTGACTTGTGGTGCTGTCCCCTTTCCACCTGATCCTTGAAATTGAGGCTAATTTTCCACAACCACAATATCAACAGGGGACTCTCAGTGAAGAGAGGTGCGATGCACATAGCAGAATTCGGTGAACACTTACCAGTGTATTCTTGCAGATTTTTGAATTAGTAGTAAGACAAAAATGAAAATTATTTAAGTGTTTGGAATAATATTTCATTACTTCCCTGAAAAATATTTCACTGTTATTATAGGTCATATTTAGGAAGAGATTTGCAGGGAAACCCTGGCAGCAAGGAGTAGAAGGAGACTAATATGTGGTTGTTGGTACATAACTTAATAATTAAGAATTTGTTGTGTCTGGGGCAAATGATAAATATTAAATGGTGCCAAGGTGAATAGTACCTAATCATTTTTGGTATTGAAATTCAAGGAGTGGAAATTGATTTGCAGTTTATAAGACTTAAACTGCAACAAATTCTTTTTTTTTTACAGTTCGGTTTCTCCTTCTTATTCATTTTTTTTTAATTTTATTTATTTTTGTATGTGTATGAATGCACTGTCTGCATGTAGGTCTGTGCACCCGTGTCATGCAATGCCTCAGAGGTCACAAGAAGGTGTCAGATTCCCCTGGAACTGGAGTTCTCCTGAAATTGGAGTTACAGACGGTTCTCAGCCGCCATGTGGGTGCTGGGGATCGAACCCGGGTCCTCTGCAAGAGCAGTTGGTGCTCTTAACTGCTAGGCTATCTCTCCAGCCCCTCTTTCTTATTCTTACAGCATGTCAAAGGTGTTACCATAATGTCCTCTCCTCCTCAAAGCTCCGCCTACATTTCTCTATTGTCTGTGCCAGCCTTTGGTATCCAGGTCTTAATGAATATTATATGTTGAGAATAACACTCACTTTTGAGATTAAATCATAAAATGTGGCACATCTTGTATCTTACTAGTTCTCTCTCAGCACAGTAGCCCTTAAAAGACAGAGACACTGAAGAATGTACAGTACACATGGAGAAGCTGTGTGTCAGTCATTGCCGATATTCCCATCACAATATGAACAAAGACCAAAGACTGCAAGAGTTCCTGACAGCCTCTTGGCTACCTACAAGACACTGGCTCAGGAAGAGAAGTGTTCTACTTACCTACTGTAATACTTCTCTGTAAATAGATGCTGTCATTGTTTTAAGATACTGTGTTTTGAGGAAATACATCAGCAATTGCAGAAACATTCTATACTATAGAACTGAAAATTTGAGTATGGCTAATTATTCTATCATTCCAATTTGCTATACACATAAATACTCAATAATAGTAAACATGAGTTTACTATTTTTAATTATTTTAATAATTAATAATTTAATAATTAATAATTTAATAATTATTTTTCTGTTGTTATGATAAAAATACCACTACCATCACAGCAAACTTGATTTGGGGTCACAGATGAAGGATAACAGTTTATTATGTCTCAGAAATCAAGTGGGTAGAAACTTGAAATACCTGGTCCCACTTCATCCTCAGTCGGAGAGAGGAATGATTGCCTATGTTCAGCCTGCATCCTCCTTCTTAATCAGCTCAGCAAGGGACCCTGGATAAGCTGTCTAGACCTCTGTGGATGAACTTGTACTGTGAAATGTCTAGGGGCACTAACTTGGCACAGTAGGCTTTGCCATAAATAACAGAGTATACAAATTCCAATGGGCAGGCTATGGGAGGGTGCCAATGGAGAAGTTGCTACAAAGATGATTGACATTGTTTGAGATGTTCTCTATAAACTACACAAAATACAATAAAAAATTTAAAAAACAAACAAAATAAATGACAAGTGCTGGACAGCATGAATTTGTGCACCAGTGTCAGGCCTCCACTGTATAAGTTTGTGGACTGATTTTCATAATACGTAGCATTTGCTTAACGAAAATAAAATTTTTTGGCTTGAGTAGATTACTTAGAGTTATCGGATGTGGGGTGAGTTGAAAATGACATGTGTCTCCTCGGTCTAGATTGAGAGAGAGCTTGAATAAAAGAATCTAAAACCAAAACATTCTAGCCTGAGACACCGAGAGAGGATAATAGAACAAGAGGGTAAAGAGGCACTGCACAGCCTTGAGCTCATGAGAAGTCTCACTGCTGTGGTCTAGTATGCTGTAAAATTCACACAGATGCTGCTGTCTGGGTAACTGGTGACTCCTTGAGATTGGATGGTAGTGGAAGGGTCCAAATGAGAACGGTGTGATATGTAGTGAGGACTGGGATGGGCACAGTGTGATATGGAGTGAGGACTGGGAGGGGACTGTGTAATATGGAGCGAGGACTGGGATGGGCACAGTGTGATATGGAGTGAGGACTGGAATGGGCACAGTGTGATATGGAGTGAAGACTGGGAGGGGACTGTGTGATATGGAGCGAGGACTGGGATGGGTACAGTGTGATATGGAGCGAGGACTGGGATGGGCACAGTGTGATACGGAGTGAGGACTGGGATGGGCACAGTGTGTTATGGAGTGAGGACTGGGATGGGTACAGTGTGATACGGAGTGAGGACTGGGATGGGCAGAGTGTGATATGGAGTGAGGACTGGGAGGGGACTGTGTGATATGCAGTGAGGACTGGAATGGGCACAGTGTGATATGGAGTGAGGACTGGGATGGGCACAGTGTGATATGGAGAGAGGACAGGGAAGGGCACAGTGTGATATGGAGTGAGGACTGGGATGGGCACAGTGTGATATGGAGTGAGGACTGGGATGGGCACAGTGTGATATGGAGTGAGGACTGGGATGGGCACAGTGTGATATGGAGTGAGGACTGGGATGGGCACAGTGTGATATGGAGTGAGGACTGGGATGGGCACAGTGTGATATGGAGTGAGGACTGGGATGGGCACAGTGTGATATGGAGTGAGGACTGGGATGGGCACAGTGTGATATGGAGTGAGGACTGGGATGGGCACAGTGTGATATGGAGTGAGGACTGGGATGGGCACAGTGTGATATGGAGTGAGGACTGGGATGGGCACAGTGTGATATGGAGTGAGGACTGGGATGGGCACAGTGTGATATGGAGTGAGGACTGGGATGGGCACAGTGTGATATGGAGTGAGGACTGGGATGGGCACAGTGTGATATGGAGTGAGGACTGGGATGGGCACAGTGTGATATGGAGTGAGGACTGGGATGGGCACAGTGTGATATGGAGTGAGGACTGGGATGGGCACAGTGTGATATGGAGTGAGGACTGGGATGGGCACAGTGTGATATGGAGTGAGGACTGGGATGGGCACAGTGTGATATGGAGTGAGGACTGGGATGGGCACAGTGTGATATGGAGTGAGGACTGGGATGGGCACAGTGTGATATGGAGTGAGGACTGGGATGGGCACAGTGTGATATGGAGTGAGGACTGGGATGGGCACAGTGTGATATGGAGTGAGGACTGGGATGGGCACAGTGTGATATGGAGTGAGGACTGGGATGGGCACAGTGTGATATGGAGTGAGGACTGGGATGGGCACAGTGTGATATGGAGTGAGGACTGGGATGGGCACAGTGTGATATGGAGTGAGGACTGGGATGGGCACAGTGTGATATGGAGTGAGGACAGGGAGGGGACTGTGTGATATGGAGTGAGGACTGGGATGGGCACAGTGTGATATGGAGTGAGGACTGGGATGGGCACAGTGTGATATGGAGTGAGGACAGGGAGGGGACTGTGTGATACGGAGTGAGGACTGGGATGGGCACAGTGTGATATGGAGTGAGGACAGGGAGGGGACTGTGTGATACGGAGTGAGGACTGGGATGGGCACATTATGATATGGAGTGAGGACTGGGATGGGTACAGTGTGATAATGAGTGAGGACTGGGAGGGGACTGTGTGATATGGAATGAGGACTGGGATGGGCACAGTGTGATATGGAGTGAGGACAGGGAGGGGACTGTGTGATACGGAGTGAGGACTGGGATGGGCACAGTGTGATATCGAGTGAGGACTGGGATGGGTACAGTGTGATACGGAGTGAGGCCTGGGATGGGCACAGTGTGATATGGAGAGATGACTGTGATGGGTACAGTTGGAATTATGGAGCAGGAGAGGTAGCCATTCCAGACACTGTCCTCAAAGGAGATGTAGAGATTAGCCCGCAAAAGAGAGGACCCATGTATTCAATACCTAAGTGTTTTCCAAAGGAAGCAGCCCAGGAAGGATGGGGCCGAGGTAGACAAGCAAAGCTGGGCAGTGTGGTGGTGCACTCTCAAGGCAGGTGTAGGCAGAGCTCTGTGACCAATATGGTCTACAGAGCTTCTCCCAGGCCCAACCAGGAGAATAAATGCTATGTCAGAAAATAAAGTGAAGGAAATTGAACAGAAGTGCCAACCATCTTTAAACCCAAGTGAAGAATGCTTTATAAAATGTCAAAAACAAGTGAACAAATAACTCAGCTTCTTTCTAGTCCATTTCACCGTACTCCATTCTGTGTCTTCGATGTGCCAAGGAACTTCTGTATTAAGAGTATCAAGCTTTGTTAATAACAACCACAAGTAAGAAGTTAATCTTTTTTTTAAGACAAGGTCTCACTATGTAGCCCCGCCTGGCCTAGAACTCACTATGTAGACAAGCCTCATCTAAAAATCACAAAGATCCACTTTCCTGTGAGTCTCCAGCGCTGAGATTAAATTTGTGTGCTGCCACACCTGAATATTAACCTTTAATATGTTGGAAACCTGTGGCTTCCCAATAGGTAGATGTTTCCCTAGATCAGTGGTTGAACAGTGAATCTTCAGCAAGCAAACCCTATGTCAGCATCATTTATCTGTGAATGGTTCCACTCCTGTGCCACTACTTCCCCCTATGTCTACTGACTGCAATGCATTTTATTCTTATGAGGAAGGGGCGCATTACAAGGGAAGCAGAGCCCCACTTCCATGGGACGTGTTTCCTAACAGAGCCCTCTGGTTGCTTCTTCATAGGCATTTGAAACAGCAATGACATGCCTCCTTCTCTCATTTCTTACTCGGAAGGCATCTTCTGCTAGCTGTTAGAGATATTCCAATCAGTGTGCCAATTACAATGCTTTTTGAAGGAACAAAGACAAGATATTACTACAATAGAGGAAGAAGGAAGATTTGCCAGTCACTCCCAATGCTAGGGTGAAATAAACCTACCAGCTGGGCTGAGACAGACTGATCTCAGATTTCAGTTCTTGCGTATGAAGATGGGTATTCAAAACAGCACATTCAGTTTATCACTGCATTCTTTTCCCACAAAGAATGGTCAATGGGAAAAACAGCAAAAATCACTGTCTGTAATTTTAGTAAATGATGAACTCTTAAAATCTGGCTTCTAACCAGCTCTCATTAGTTAGATGGACACCTACCCAGCACTTCTTGGTTTGAGATCATTGCTTATAATAGAAAGTATGCAATAGTTGTTAAACTGACGATAGTTTTTTTTTTTAAACCAATAAGTACTCATTTTGCATTTTTTTAAATAGAAATTTTCCTACACCTATGTCTTGTAAGTTGCTGCCGACTTTTTCTTCTATCACCTTCAGGATTTCAGGTTTCAGGTTGAGATCTTTGATCTGCTTGAAGTTTATTTTTGTACAGGGTGAGAGGTAGGGGTTTAGTTTTGTTCCTTGACAAATGGTGATCCAGTTTTGTCAACACCATTTGCTGAAGATGCTATCCTTCCTCCATTGAGCTTTTTTGGCTCCTTTGTCAAATATGAGGTGGCTCAAGTTATATGAGTTCTAATTTGGATCTTCAATTTTGTTCCATTGGTCAATGGTTCTGTGTTTGTTTTTTTTTTTTTTTTTTTTTTTTTTTTTTTTTTTTTTTTTTTTTTTTTTTTTTTTTTTTTTTTTTTTTTTTTTTTTTTTTTTTTTTTTTTTTTTTTTTTTTTTTTTTTTTTTTTTTTGCCAGTATCAGGCTGTCTTTATGACTATAGCCCTGTAATATAGCTTGAAGTCTGTCAATGTAATCCCACCAGTATTGCACTTTTCACTCAGGGTTGCTTTAGCTATTTGTGGTCTTAGGTTTTTCCATAGGTATTTAAGGATTTTTTTTTCTAAGTCTGTGAAAATGCTCATGGGGATTTTGATTGGGATTGCGTTGAATCTGTATATTAATTTGGGTAGAATGGATATTTTTACTATATTAATTTTTTCAATCCATGAGTATGGGAGGTCTTTCCATCTTTTGATGTCATTTTCAATCTCCTCCTTCAGGGTTTTAAGACATTTTAAATCAAACAGCAGCTGCACAGGAAATAAGGACAACAGCCGATGAGTGGGGCTTCATCAAACTCAAAAGCTTTTTTGTAGCTAAAGAAACAATCAAGGAAGTGAAGAAAAAATCCACAGAGTGGGAGAAAACCTTCACCACTGATACAACTGACAGAGCATTAACATCCAGAATATATAAACTACTTAACAAAACAAATGACCTACTCAAAATATGGAGTAAAGAGATGAACAGAGACTTTACCAGTAAGGAAGTAAAGATGGCTGAGAAATATCTTAAAAAGTGTTCAACATCATTAATAATTAAGGAAATGCAAATTAAAACCACACTAAGGTATCATCTCACTTGAATAAGACTAGCCAAGATCAAGAAAACAAAAGACACCAAATGGTGGAGAGGTTGTGGGGAAAGGGGAACATTCATCCACTACTGGTGGGAATGTAAACTGGTACAACCACTGTGGAAAGCAGTGTGGAAAACCCATAAAAGACTCAAAATGAGCCTACCATCTGACCTAGTCATACCACTCCTGGGTATATACACACAAGAGGCATCCTATGGCAAAGATACATGTACAGCTATGTTTACTGCAGCTCTCTTTACAATAGCAAAGAGCTGGAACCAACCCAAATGCCCCTCAACTGATGACTGGATAACAAAAATCTGGTACATCTACATTGCTAAGTGAAGTAACACAGTCCCAGAAAAAAAAAAGACGAATGGTCTCCCTCATTTGTGGATTCTAACACCAAATCCCCAGTTGGCAGGCCTTGAACCCATAAAGATCTGCCTGCCTCTGCCTCCCAAGTGCTGGGATTAAAGATATATGCACTTCCACCACCGGCCAATGTGAATCTCTTAATGGGTTCTAGAATTGTCCTACCACTTGTATTCACACATTGTAATTGCCATGTATGGATGGAAGATTTGTATTCATATTCCAAAAAAACAAAAAAGAATGTAAATCTACAGATCTTTTTACCTGCATGCAACTTTACTGTCAAAATGTGAAGCTCTAAATGTGTTTAGGAATTAACCTATAGTTTATTTTCAGAATTTTTAATTTTGATTTATGTGTGGAATACATAATATTATATATAAATATACATATATATATATATATATATATATATATTTTATTTTTTTTATTAAGAACAAAAGGAGAGAAAAAAACCTAGTTCAAAGAACTGACCAAAACAGTAAACACTGCATCAAAAAATTATAAAAGACTGAGAAAAAGATACAAGACAAGACTCAACATGTATGACACAATCCATGAGCTCTAGCAGGGAGCTGGGGGACATAAGGGGTGGGCATGGATGGGGGAAAGAGTCTAAATTTGATTAAGAAATGTATGAAATGCACTCAATAAAAATTAACTTAAAAAAGAAATATATATTTCAAAATATAAAAAAATAAAATCATACAAATTTGTCTCAAAAGAAATAGAAATTTTTGAGACTTGGGAGATGGCTCATTGAGTTAAGCACCTTCTAGATAAGAAGGACCTGAGTCTGCATCCACAGCACACTCAACACCCAGGCATTGTTGATCATCTGGGTGGCCAGAGCCATGCAGAAAGGGAGGTCGATCCTTGGAGATTGCTACCAACAAGTCTAGGCAATTGGTGAGCTCTGGGTTTATGGAAAGATTCTCTCAAAAGTTAAGGTGGAGGACAAGAGTGGATGGCACCTAATGCCTGTCTCTGGTCTTTATAAACATATAGACACATATCACACATGATTATGCACCAGCACACAAATATGTACTTGTGTATGCTATCCCCACACAAAAACCACATACACACACACACACACACACACACACACACACACACTTAAAATAATTCCAAAGAAGCCTTAAGTATATTTAATTTGTAAGAGATATCTTTGCCTAGTGTGTTGGATAGCTTTAGTGTCAACTTGACACACTCAGTCTGAAGGAGCCTCAATTGGGAATTTAATTTGTAAGAGATATCTTTGCCTAGTGTGTTGGATAGCTTTAGTGTCAACTTGACACACTCAGTCTGAAGGAGCCTCAATTGGGAATTTAATTTGTAAGAGATATCTTTGCCTAGTGTGTTGGATAGCTTTAGTGTCAACTTGACACACTCAGTCTGAAGGAGCCTCAATTGGGAATTTAATTTGTAAGAGATATCTTTGCCTAGTGTGTTGGATAGCTTTAGTGTCAACTTGACACACTCAGTCTGAAGGAGCCTCAATTGGGAATTTAATTTGTAAGAGATATCTTTGCCTAGTGTGTTGGATAGCTTTAGTGTCAACTTGACACACTCAGTCTGAAGGAGCCTCAATTGGGAATTTAATTTGTAAGAGATATCTTTGCCTAGTGTGTTGGATAGCTTTAGTGTCAACTTGACAGACTCAGTCTGAAGGAGCCTCAGTTGGGAAATTGGTTCCATTGGACTGGCCTATGGCTACATATGTGGAGCATTTTCTTGATTGTTGAGTGACGTGGGAGAAGCTAGGCTACTATATGCGGTGTCAACCCTGGGCAGGTTTTTGTGCACTGTATAAGATAGCATGTTGAGCATGGGCCAAGCGAGCAAGCCAGTAAGCAGCATTCCTTCCTGGCCTGTGCTTCAGCTCCTGCCTTCAGGTTCCTACCTCCAGGTTCCTGCCTTGAGGTCATGTGTTGGGCTCCCTCAGTGATGAGATGTGACATGAGAGATGTGAGCCAGATAAACCCTTTCTTCCCCAAGTTGGTTTTGTCACAGTACTAGAAAAGCAAACTAGAACACCTAGTGTTCATATAATGATTTCATCTGTGGAACTTTATATCTATCTATCTATCTATCTATCTATCTATCTATCTATCTATCAATCTATCATCTATCTATCTATCTATCTATCAATCTATCATCTATCTATCTATCAATCTATCATCTATCTATCATCTATCATCTATCATCTATCTATCATTTATCTATCATCTATCTATCTATCTATCTATCTATCTATCTATCTATCTAATGGAGAAGGTCGCTAAGACTGAGTCACTCTTAAACCCCTCGAAGCCAGAGTCTCCGTTTCCTTATCTAAATAGTGGAAATGATAAAGACAGTGCTTCATTTCCCATAATGCTGTGAAGTTTGTTATGAGCTGTTATTTGTTAAACATTACGATTGTGTCTGACCCAAGATTATATAAAATTATTTGTTAACTGAGATGAAACCTCCGTGTCTGACAGTCTCAGAAGGATATGACTTTAATCACAGCACAGCTGTTAAGTTCACCAGCAGAGCTAGCCTAGGTGAGCTTAATCTCCTGCTCTAGTTATCAAGCATGTGCCAAGTCCTCAAAGACCAAGATAGTTCTGATCTTTCTGTGATTTAGCTATTCAAGATTGTACATAATTTTCTTTTTTAAATGTATATTTTGTACAAGATTATCAAATCTAGACCTGTGTTCACCACTGTATGCCTCCACCCACCAGATCTCATATATTCTGCCAAACATGCTTTTCATCTCTTTCTCAGTCTTTCTTGATATTCTCCATGTGGAAGTTGACTGTTTTGAGGAGAAGTTCACTGTTTCAGTCAGTTCTTTGATGCAGTCCTTTTTGTTGCTGTTGTTGTTGTTGTTGTTTCCAATATGCATCACTCCCAACTACTTGGACAAAAGCTCAAGGGGTCATGCACAAGAAATACTTACAACTAGGTAATTAACACTAGCATCCACAGATGAGGGATACCATTCATTCTTTGTTTTTCTGGGACTGTTACTTAACTCAGCATGATGTCTTTTAGCTCCAGCCATTTTCCTGCAAAGCTCATGATGTCATCTTTCTTTACTGCTGCATAGAACTCAATTGTGTAGATGTACCACATTTTCTCTATCCACTCATCAGTTGAGGGGCATTTGAGTTGGTTCCAGCTCCTTGCTATTGTGAAGAGACCTGAAATAAACATGGCCGTGCATGTATCTCTGTGGTGGGGTGAGTCTTGGGGTACATGCCTAGGAGTGGTATGGCTGGGTCGGTTGACAAGTTCATTTCAAGTCTTCCAAGGGTTCTCCACACTGCTTTCCATAGTGGCTGTACGAGTTTACATTCCCAACAGCAGTGGATGAGTGTTCCCATTTCCCCATAACCTCTCCAGCACTTGGTATCATTTGTTTTATTGATCCTAGCCAGTCTTATTGGAGTAAGATGATATCTTAAAGTGGTTTCGATTTGCATTTCCTTAATGATTAGTGATGTTGAACACTTCTTAAGGTGTTTCTCATCCATCTCTTATTCCTCCTCTGTGAAGTCTCTATTCAGCTCTTTGCTCCATCTATTGAGTGGGTCGTTTGTTTTCTGTCTTCTTTGTTTTTTGAGTAGTTTATATATTCTGGAAATCAATGCTTTGTCAGATGTTTCTGCAGTGAAGATTTCTTCCCACTCTGTAGGATTTCTCTTCACTTTCTTGATTGTTTCTTTTGATGTACAGAAGCTTTTGTGTTTAATGAGGTCCCATTTGTCAATTGTCAACCTTAATTCTTGTGCAGCTGCTGTCTGATTTAGGAAATCTTTTCCTATGCCTATGTCTTGTAGTCTGTTTCCAACCTTTTCTTCTATTGCCTTCAGAGTTTGGGGTTTCACATTGAGGTCTTTAATCCATCTGGAGTTTACTTTTGTACAGGGCGAAAGGTAGGGGTTAAATTTCATTCTTCTACAAGTGGTGATCCAGTTTTTCCAAAACCACTTGCTGAAGATGCTGTCTTTTCTCCATTGTGTCTTCTTGGCCCCCTTGTCAAATATGAGATGACTGAAATTGTATGTGTTCAAGTTTGGGTCTTTGGTTTTGTCCCATTGGTCAACAGGTCTGTTTTTGTGCCAGTACCAGGCTCTTTTTATGACTATAGCCCTGTAGTATAGTTTGAAGTCTGGTATAGAGATCTCCCCTGTGTTGCTCTTTTCACTCAGGGTTGTTTTGGCTATTAGGGGTCTTTTGTTTTTCCAAATGAATTTAAGGACTTTTTTTTCCAATCCTGTGAAGAAACTCTTGGTGATTTTAATTTGGATTGCATTAAATCTGTACAAGAGTTTGGGTAGAATGGACACTTTTACAATGTTAATTTTCCCAATCCATGAGCATGGGAGGTTTTTTCATCTTCTTCAATGTCTTTCTTTAAGGGTTTAAAATTTTTGTTGTAGAGATCTTTGGTGACTTTGGTTATGTTTGTTCCTAGGTATTTTATTGTTTTTGAGGCTACTGTGAGTGGGAAGGTCTCCTTGAATTCCTTCTCCAGTTGCTTGTTGTTGGTGTAAAGAAAGGCCATTGAAGCTGGGCGTGGTGGTGCACACCTTTAATCCTAGCACTTGGGAGGCAGAGGCAGGTGGATCTTTGTGAGTTCAAGGCCAGCCTGGTCTACAGAGTGAGTTCCAGGACAGCTGGGACTACAGGGAGACCCTGTCTCAAAAAGACAAAAAAAAAAAAAAAAAGGCCATTGATTTTTTTAGGTTAATTTTGTATCCTGCCACTTTGCTGAAGCTGTTAATCATTTCTAGGTGTTTTCTGATGGAGTTTTTAGCATCCCTTAAGTAAACAATCATATCATCAGCAAATTAGGGATAGCTTGACTTCTTTTCCAATTAGTACTCCTTTAATTTCCTTTTCTTGCCTTATTGCTCTAGCAAGTGTTTCAAGCACTGTATTTAAGAGGAGTGGTGACAGGCAGCAGCCTTGTTGTGTTCCTACCTTTAAAGGGAATGTTTTTGTCGTTTCCTCAGTTAGGATGATATTGGCTGTGGGTTTCCTGTATACGACTTTGATTACATTGAGGAATGATCCCTCCAATCCAATTCCCTCTAGGACTTTAAGCATGAAGGTATGCTGGATTTTGTCAAAGGCTTTCTCTGCATCAATTGACATGATGGTGTGGTTTTTGTCTTTCATTCAATTTATGTGCTTGATGATGTTTATTGATTTTCGTATGTTGAACTATCCCTGCATCTTTGGTATGAAACCAATTTGGTCATGATGGATGATCTTCTTGATGTGAGTGTGTATGCGATTTGCCAGTATCCTGTTTAGAATTTGGTCATCTGCATTTATTAGCGAGATGGGTCTATAGTTCTCCTTTTTAGTTTTATCTTTGCCTGGTTTTGGTAATAGAGTGATGCTGACTTCATAGAAGGAATTTGGGAGAATTCCCTCTGTTTGTATCCTTCTAAACAATTTCAGTAATAGTGGTTGTAGGTCTTTTTGAAATGTTTTATAGATTCTGTCGTGAAACCATCTGGGCCTGGGTTTTTTGTAGTTGGGAGGTTTCTTATTACATCTTCAATTTCTTCATATATTATGGGTCCGTTTAAGCCAACATTAATCTAATGAATCTGGCACTCAAGGTTAACCAATAATGAACTCCAAAAACCTCTCTTAAAGCTGTCTCTCAATCCAGATGTGGAGTGTAATGCTTGTAGTTCAGACACTCAGAAGATAAGGCATGAGGATCACTGAGAGTTCAGCATGGAGCAGCAAGACTTCTAAACCAGCTTCACCTGCAGAACGAAATGCTGTCTCAAAACAGATAGGCAAACAAACAAAAATAGTTCTCAAGATTCCTCCCAGTCTCCATCTAACTGCAATGCCCTGAGTAAAAGTTTTACTGTTGATTTCATATTTCTATGTTGACAAACATACAATTAAATGTCACAAATTAGTCTAATTTGGACTTTATTCCATATTCATTCAACCAAGAAATATTTACTGAGCTCTAGGTTACATGTTAGGGGGTGTAAGTGAATATAAATATACACTGTGTTCTCTTCATATTAGTTATGTTAAAATGCAGTATAAGAACCTAACTTCATGCTTTACAATATTTGCAAATGAAACATTAAAAAGCTTGTGATACAAAGGGCAGCTCACTAACACCTATAATTTCAGTTCCAAAGCATTTTATATCATTGTTTTGCCTTTGAGGGTATCTGCATTCATGTGTATATACCCACACAAGCCATGCACATTAATAGACATATAATAAACCTAGAAAAAGAGTTTGTGTGTTTCAACTATCTCTTATGTCATACCCCTGATATCAAAAGGTGAGTCTAAATACCCTCTCTGGGAATATGGACACAGGTTTAGAGAACAAAATAGAAGGCAATGGAGGTGGTACTGCCTCACTTCTGATGCCAGGGCTTCCATTCACACAGTTTGGAGCATCCTGCTTCAGGATGCATGATTCTGAAAACCCAGAAGCATCTCCATGCTGGGAGAGGGCCAAGGACAGGCCACAATCTGAGGTTCTAGTTTATGGACCTAAGTTAATATGTAAGTCCTTAGCCACCATCAACCAGCACACCATAATGTGTGTTCTTAAGAGGATACTGAAACCCATCTTTCTGGATATTCCAGATGATATATGGAGCTAAGAGTGAGCCTCACTAGGGACCCTGATGAGAGCTTGTAGTTGATTTAAATGCGTTACATATTTTATCTCCTGTTTAGATCTTTAATGTCCCTAAAGGCCACATGTCGAGGGTTTCTTTACTGGCCTGTGATGCTGTTGGAGGGGGAGGGGCTGTTAGGAGCCTGGGTTTAGTGGAGGGGAGTTAGGTCGTTGAAGGTGCATCCAGGAAGGGGATGTTGGGGTACTGCCCTTTCATCCCCTTTTGGCTCAGAAGGAAATTCAAGGACAAAAATTAAGCAAGCTGTAAAGTAGGCAGTTTCTAGGAGGAGAGAGATTGAGCAAAGGAAGAGAGAAACTCTTTTTCAAAGAGTTGAGGTTCGAGAAAGCCGGCATGTTTAGTGATGGAACTCAGCAGCAGAAGGAGCAAGACTCAGTGCAAAGGTGAGAAAGTCGAGAGAGGAAGAGAAGGCTTACTCGGGCTTTTGGCCCCTATCTGGAAAAGATTAAAAGAGAAGAAAAATCGGAACATTCTTAATCCTAGAACTCTCATCTTAGCTCAGCGGGCACCTCACTCTAGGTCATACCAAGAGGCAGCTATGGTTTATTATGTAAAGGGGAGCACCCCAGAGAATAAGAATGTCCAATTGAGCAGAGGGGAAAGCCCCCAAAGCTCTGACCCAGGAGGCTCCTGACTGCCCACAGACACTTCCATAGTGTTTGCTTCTCCTGCTTGTGCACCACCTGTTTTTTCTGCACATGCTTGTCTTATATGAAGCCCAGGTGAGAGGGCTTCACATCTTTGTGTGCAACCTAGCCTGAGTGTGCTGTGCATTTTGTTGTCTCTTCTTGTTGTTTTATGAAGCCCTGCTGAGGAAAGCTTCCCTATATTTCTTTCCCTCCCAACTGCCTTCTTTCTTATGTTGATCTTGATGTTTCATTCCTGGTCCCAACCCTCCTGCCACAGTCTTTATGTTGTGACAGTAAGAAGGGTCTTAAAAGGCCATTCTCCCCTGGCCCAATAGAGAAAGCTTCCTTTGACATTAACTCGGGAATTAACAGAGATTTTCATTCTGCCATGCAGCAGGAAGGCAGAGAGCACTGTGAAGCAGCTTCACTACTCAGAGTTTAGTATCCCTGACCTCAGCATCCATGTTTCTAAAATGGTATTGACCCAGTTTACACCAAAATGTTGCTTACTCATTAGTTATGTGTTTTGCTTGGCATTTTGTGCTCATGTTGGGACCTAAAACTAGGTTCTTCTGAACAAGCATGTACTCTGTCTCCCTGTAGCCCCAGGGGGCCTGGAACTCGCTCTGTAGACCAGGCTGGCCTTGAACTCACAAAGATCCGCCTGCCTCTGCCTCCCAAGTGCTAGGATTAAAGGTGTGTTCCACCGCGCCAGGCTAATATTCTCTTATTTAACTTCATTCAACTTGAAGTACAGTTACCCGATATACTGTCTCTTCAGGTAACCTAAATATTTACCTATCCTAATCTTATCTTTGAGAACTGGCATCCATAAAATATAGAGGTTCCAATGGGGTTGGTAGGATCTAAGATGCAACCTCCAACTCCATTATAATCCCATCTGCAGGTCAACTGACACACATGGACAGTTGATAATTGCCTCAATGAAGACTAAAAAGAACCATAAAAGGAACAAAAAGAATTGACACCTCAATGCCCAGGAACTCTCCACCTAGTCTCAGAAAAGACATGAATATCCTTCCCCTTTTTTAGCCTGCTTATTCCCCCCCTCCATTTCCAAGTTTATCTCCCACTTCTCTTTTTGGCTCAAGAATAGAAAGGTCTCCTTTCCTATTCCACTGGTTCTCAGTTTTACCTGCTCTGCAATTTGGGGATGGGCTGTGTGTGTGTGTGTGTGTGTGTGTGTGTGTGTGTGTGTGTGTGTGTATGTGTGTGTGTAGGAACAGTATGGTGCAAAAACTGGTAACTATCCTGTTTCTACAAAAATGAGACAATGAAAATGGGAACATCAGTGTATCTGCTCAACGCTGAAGATGCTGGCTGGGATAGTCCAGAGCACAGTATCATGGAAGGTGGCACTCGTCAAACTATGGCAGCTTGTCTGATACTTCCGAGTTCAACAGGATACAGCACACCACAAGAAACACTGAGCAACGTGACTGTACCTTACCTGAGCAATAGGAACCGCACACAGGGTCACACCGAATCCAGCCAACATAGTTTTGTGCCATGGTCTTATCAATTCCGAGAAACAGTGTTTCTTAGAGTTAGCCAAGACAGGGTCACACTGTTTGTACCTAGAAATATAAGGCACATTTAAAACGAGTTTCAGTTGGTAAAAGGCTCCGCTACATGTTAGCTTCACTAAAGTGTTTAATATAAAGTGTTAATTATGTTCCTTTTTCTTTTTGTTTGATGATAAAGACTTCATTAAAATTTTAAAAAAGAAAAGTAAAAAGTGTTAAACAAATATTATACTATGGACACAGGGACAGGTTAGTTCAGTGACAGGGGATACTTTAGGGACAGAGTAATAAATTTTTAAATAAAAATTCCTAAATTACCACCTTGTTTTAACCATCATTAGTCAATGCCATGTAGCCTGCAGGTGTAAATTAGCAAACCAAGATGAAATGTACCCTGCACATTTTACTGGTGCTTTTGAAAATAGATTTCTATTTTGATTTGAAAACAGGTGTTCAAAATATATTTTGAAATAAGTTGAACAATGCTTATTCATGAAGTCCTTAGCATTCACGACAGCTGAAGTTAATATTGACCAAACTGAATTTCCATACCAGGCCCAGTATTTGAAATACACAGGGATTTTTAAAGGTGTCAGTAATTTAGTTATTATTATCATTAGCACAAGACTCTCTGGGACATTTTAATTGCAAATCATAATGACAGAACATTTATAACACTGTTCATTAATACATTATTTAATGCAAACCTATGAAAAATTTAATTGCTGTTAAATGAAGTGTATAAGATAACATTCCAAGAGCTTCCATTTATAATCAAAATGGGATTCCTTAGCATTTGATCACTGCAGAGCAGTCCAAGAAAATGTGTATATTTCAGGGTACTTTCTTTTGTAGTAAATTAATTTTGTTTCCATTTATTCATTTGTATGTTTGAGTGTGCTGACTGCATGTATGTGTGCAGGCGGCCAGGGATGTCTGAAGAGGGCCTTAGATCTCTTGGAAGTGGAATTAAACTCGTGGTAGCCAACTTCTCAGTGCCAGGAACCAAATCTTGCATTCTAAAAAAGCAGTAAGTACTCTTAAATGCTGTGCCATCTTTCCAGCGCCACAATAAAGTGATTTCAAAGGCCTAAAGTTTTGAGCAATTTATTATCATAAAAAAAACTTTGTACATGTAGTATGGCACAGTTGTATAAATACAGTAGATGTAATTAGTCCATCATTAAGTAAATATGCACCATTTGTTTCTTTAACCTGATTTGAGACTGTTTCCTTATCTATAAAATTGGTAATTGTGCTTTACCTACCTGTGTCAGCTAAGGTGAATTTTCCATGAAACTGCTCACGGTAGATTCTAGTGGCTTCATGCTTCTGAAGTGCCAAACAACTCCACAATCTTAGGATCAGGAAACAACAAAACTGTACATCATACTAATGTTCAACATCCACAGCAGAGGAGCAGAGCTTCCCAAAGAGGACATGTAGGTAACAGACACTTGAGTTTCAGAGGGAAAAAAAAAGAAAGTATGCCGGACCTTTGTTTCCTTAGGATTCCATCTTCACATGGAGGAGCAGGCTATGGTTCAGAACAAGTCAGAAAGATCAAAATAATTAGGCCAAAAAGGGTTTCCACGACTAAATATTTCAGAACCTTTTTGACTGTTAACAGCCTCTTGCTTCAGTAACTTAGTCAGAATCAAGTCAAAATGAACCCTTCCACAACCAGAGACTACCAGTTCTGGCTGAGGTTGTCCTCACCCCACCTTTCCTTTCTTTTCATATCAGTGTTTTACATTTTCATTTTTAAGTATTTTTGCTCATTTTGTGCATTTCACACAATAATCCGCATCATCTGATCATCCCTGTCACCAGGTTCCATGCCTTCTGTCAAATATGTTAAATCCTATCCAGTCTGACATTTGCACCCAGATATTGCCCAGTGGTCATCCGTCCACCAGAGGCTTGCCAGCCTATCTAGAGATCTTAAAGAATTTCTGCTCTTCCCACCCTGCAGCCATTAGCCACCAATACTCTTAGGTTAGTGTTGGGGCCTGTCACCCATCTTCCACATTCTATTCTGGGTTTTTGTCTGGCTTAGTTAGCGTGGGTCGTGTGGATGCTGTGTGTATTGCTGCAAGTTCATATGAACAAGTTTCCAGTGGCCCCAACTGTCCCCTACTTTCATGCAACCCTGGCTCTTACCATCGTTGTACCTCCTCTTCTTCATTGGTCCCTCAGGCAAGGGTGGGTGGGTTCAGTATATGAGTGCTATCCTGGGACATGTACTCTGCAGTCTCTTATTGTCTAAAACTTTCCAGTTGTGGCCTTCTGTGTGCATCACATTCTGTTGTATGAGGAAGTTTCACTGGTGAGAGCTGAGGGATGTATTTGTGTTCTGTCTTCCTGTTCCACTGTGTTCCATGAGTTTTAGGTGTAGAGGCTGTACTGTAGATGTGTCACATGGAGTGGACATCTCTCAGACATATATTCTCTGTGTGTGATCAGTTGTGCAACTCTGTAATGACCTCCGTGTGTTGCCAAAAGAAGCTTCTTTGATGAGTGTTGTGTGGTACTTTCTCTGTAAATATAAAGATCCATATTTAGCATGTGGTAAGAAATTTCATTTGTCTAGAGATGTGACAATGACAGGGATTCCTCTAGGATTTATTCCTCTCTAGTCATGTGCATTTGTCTATATTTACAGTGCCACGCATGACTTCCCTCACTTTGAGAGGTCTTTAAACCTAATCAGGTAGCTGTTTATTAGCTGTAGATAAGAGTGCCACTACTGCACCAATAGAGGTAGTTTTCTGTGCCCGTCATTGTGGTCATTATGACTTTATAGCTGGGTTGGACCATTGATTGATTTCCTCTCTCAGCAGCTTGCATAATATCCTCTTCAATTATGAGAGCTGGTCTTCAGGGAGAAGGCTTCCAGGTCAGCTTCTTTCCTCTAAGTCCTGTGTCAGAGGTATGTCTTTTCTTCAGAAGTTGGGTCTTACCTAGTTCTTCACAATGATCAAAGTCTGTGGTAATAGCCTGTGTTATTTGGGGAGCCTCATGTCCTACTGTGACCAACTCAGAGGGAGGTTCTTCTGTCTAGCACTGTGTTCCTTGTTATATAGCCTTCAAGTATACACATACAGTCATGCTCAGATATTTTATGTGTAGTTTTCAGGAGGTTATTAATTCATTTCCCTCTGGCCTTTTTGCCTTACCCAGGGTTAATCAATATTCTGCTCTCTTTCCTTGTCTAGCGTCTCTCTTCCCTCTTAGGTTAAGCACCCCCATTTTCCCCTTGATAATGTCTGGCTCCTATTATTCCCCTTCACTCCATGGTTCCTTGTGTGTCCTTCTCTCCTCCCTTTGCAGTTGAATATCTGCCTTTTTTACATTTCCCCTTGGGAAGGACTATTGCCTCCTACCCTCCTTTTTTGGACTCTTTCTTTCCCTTTACCTCAATGTGTCCTTTCCATTTTCCTGGCTCCTGCTATTACATCAGGATATATACTCAAACTTAAGAGACTGGTGCTGTGATCCACAGATGGAGAACATGCAACACTTTCTCTCCTGAGTCTCTGTTACCTCAGATTATATAACAGTTTCTAGATCCATTCATTTAACTGAAAATTTTATAATTTCATCTTTCCTTAATCACTGATAACTCCATTGTGTAAATTTATCACAGTTTCATTATCCAGTCATCAGATGAGAGATATTTAGGTTTCTTCCCATTTCTTAGACATTGTAAAAAGAGCATCAACAGCCAGGCTTGGTGGCTCATGCCTTTAATCCTAGTACTCTGGAAGCAGAACAGACAGATCTCTGTAAATTCAAGCCCAACCTGGTATAGAGTGAATTCTGGGCCAGATGGGGCTACAGGAAGACCCTGTCTCAACAACCCCCCCCCAAAAAAATGAGCATCAACAAACAGACATCTCTAGGGCAGGCTGAGTCTGACTGGTATGTGGAAAGGAGTGGTATAATTGCATCACATGGTGGATTTATTTTAAGAGTTCTCCACATTGCTTTCCATAGTTGTTGCACAAGTTTGCATTCCTACCAGTTGTGAATTAGCACTGTCCCTTTTCCATGACTTCCCCAGCACGTGGTGTCTTTTATTCTCTTGATCTTAGCCAGTCACACTGGGGTAAATTGGAATCTAATGTAGCTTTGATCAGCATTTTTCGAATTACTAAGGATGTTGAGCCCTTTTCAAAGTGTTTTTTTCCCCATTTTTAGTTCTTCCTTTGAGAACCCTCTGTTCAGAACAATAGCTGCCATTTTATTGGGTCATTTATTTTCTTGTTTCTTTGTTTTCTGAGTTCTTTGTATATTCTGGATAGAGCTCCTCTGTCTGATATGTACCTGGTGAAGATTTTCTCCCACTCAGTGGGTTACCTCTTCACTTCCTTGGTTGTGTCCTTTGCTGTACATAAGTTTTTAAGTTGAATGTCCCACTACTTGATTATTGACTTTAATGGCTGAGAAACTCTTGTCTGATTTATAAAGCTAATTCCTACACCCACGTTTTACAGAGTACTGCCTATGTTATTTCCTACACCTACATTTAATCGAGTACTGCCTATGTTTTCTTTCAGCAGTTTCAGAGTTTCAGGTTTTATGTTGAGGTCTTTGAACAAGTTGGAATTGACTTTTGCATAGTGTGAAAGATAAGGGTTCAATTTCATTCTTTTGCAGGTGGATATCCAGTTTTGCCAGAACCATCTCTGTCCTACAGTGTGCGTTCTTGGCACCTTTGTCAAATATCAAGTGGCTGAAGTTGCATGCACTCATTTTTTAATCTTCTATTGTGTTCTATTCATCTATTTGTTTGTTTTGTGTAGTATGATGGTATTTTTATGTGTACAGGTCTGTAATATATTTTTTAATTTATTTTTATTGATGCTTTGTGTATTTCATACATCATTTTCCAATTCAGTTCAGGCATATATCCCCTTCCCTTCCCCCCCACCCCACCCCTACCCATCGCAGATCGTGCATTCTGCCATAAGTTTTCTGCATCTTTCTCTGCTTTTTTGTTTTGTTTTGTTTTCATTTTTTTTAACAATAGGTGATAATTTGTGAGCACAAGCATCCTTCATGTAAAACCAATTTGCAAGCAGTTGTGCCCAAACCCACACAGCTCATGGGTCCCACCATCCTGAAAGGGGGTGTTTGTATGTTCAATCAAGTTGATCAAATGAGTGTCCAGTCTATTTTGTTGTAGTTTCACCATTAACCCCAATCGAAGCCCTTACATTCTACCACGCCCCCTCTTCTGCAGATTGTTCCCTAGGCTTAGAAAAGGGGCACAGGTGGATGAGAAGCAAAACACTCTACTTTCTCTGGAGCTGATGTCTTGGTCTCTAGTCAGTTCTGGCTGTTTTCTTTCATGGGCTGCCAGCTTGTCCAGGCTTAACCTTTCGATCCTACTAATGAAGCACATGCAATTAGATATTTAGGTATTTAAACAGTATAATATATAGCCTTTCAATCCTACTAATGAAGCACACACAATTAGATATATGGGTATTTAAACAGTACTAATTGTTATGGTAGGTTACTTTGGTATAGACACAGATGTTTGGATGGTATGTCAATTCATGATCTACATTTTCTTCTGTCAAGTATGGCAGGGTCTTCGTGTGGTTTATAACATCTCCTAACCATTAGAGGATGTAAGCTTGTGACATCAGCCGTGGGTTATTCCTCCAAGGAGAGAGCCAATAGCCAATTAGATTTGGGATATACAGACATATGGCTGCCACTGCTGCACAGTATTTCCACGCAGATGAGGTGTAGCTGGTGCTGACGGAGGAGTCTTGCTTGACTCAAGGAGACCTATATTTGCTTTATTGGTTTAGTGGTCTTTGGTAACACTCTCTGGCATCCCAGAGACCATCTGTATACTTGCAAGTGCGGTCTCCATACATCTTTGCCATGTTTGTATCAGGTCTTCAACAGCAGGGCCTTATCGCCTCTCTTCCTGCAGGTATCCCAGTTAGGAGGCAAGGAGCCTTTACCATTTGTGGGGGCTTGGATCCCCTGGCCAACATCTCCTTGGTAGAATAATCCATTGTTGATGTCAGAGCTCCTGTATTGATATATTGTGTTTAGGTGCATAGCTTAAGGAGACTTTAGCATTATATTTGGTTCTGAATAGAAAATAATCATTTTCACAGTTTCTATGTCCATTAGTCAATTAAAGAAGGCAGTTTTACTGATTTTACAAGAGAACACTTCTATAACAGCTGGTTCCAATCTACAGCTGGAGAATGACCTCATCATCCTCTTATTTATCTTTATTCTATGGGGGGGAGTTAAGAAAGTCTCTTGTATTAAAACCTTTGCAGCACCTAGAAGGTAAGCTTCGTTAGGAATCATTAAAAAATAGTTGTTACTAGTAGGATCCACAGAGGGGCCTGATGTCTGCAGCAATCTGAGGCATTTCTTCCCTTCAATGCGCAGAGGAGTCTATCCTTCTGCTGGCACTTTCTGGTACATCCTACTCACTGCAAAGCTGCATTTTCTTTCTCAGCCATTAAGTTGGTGATACTCTGGCCTGTTGGAACATACAAATCCTTTCCCATAGTTAGTTTTAAGATTTGGGTTGCAAGGTTATATATTTTAAGATATGGTATTGTGTGTTCCTCCAATATTGCTCCTTACATCAAACATTGTTTTGGCTATCTGGGGTATTTGGCAATTCCATGTGAATTTTAGGATAGTTTTTGTCTAGCTCTGTATAGAGTACCATACACTGGGAATTTTGCTTATCATTAAATCTATAGATCTCTTTTGATAAGATGGCAATTTTCACAATTCTAATTCTACCAATCCATAATCACGGTAAGTCCTTTCATTTACTGGTGTCTTCTTCTATCTATTTCTTTAGATGGTTAAAATGTTCATCTTGGAATTCTTTAATGTATTTGGTTAGGTTTATTCCTAGATATGTGTTGAGGCTCTTGTAAGTGAGAGGGTTTCCTTGAATGCTTTTTGATTCTTGTTATTGGTATTTAGAAAGGTTTCTGATTTTTGTAAATTGATTTTGCAACCTGCTACATTACTGGAAATATTAACTGTTTCTAGCAGTTTTCCGATGGAATTTTGGGGATCTCCTATGTATGATAACACATCATCTGCAAATAGTGATACTTTGATCTCTTCTTTTCCAGGAAGTACATTTTAAGTTTCTTAAAACTGTTTTATTGTTCTAGAAAGAGTTTAAGTCACTGTGATGGTTAATCCTGGGTGTCAACTTGACTGGACTAAGGAACAAATAAGAGAAAAAGGATCTTCAGATTGGACTACCTCAACCCAAATGGCCCACCCCAAATGTGGGCGTTATCTTCTGCCAGCAGGCAGTATAAAAGGCCATGGCAGAGGGAGCTGCTCCCTTTTTTCCTGCAGCTTGCTTCTCTCTCACTGCTGAGTTTGTCTTGCTGCTGTGATCAACCCTTTGGATCCCAGCGTGTACTGAGACTGGCAGATCTCTTGGAATCCATTGGGCCTTCAGCACCAGATTGGGACTACTGAGACATCCAGCTTTGCAGACTGAGCAGTACCCTGGATTCTCACCCTCTCCAGTGCAGCATGGCTACTGTTGGACTACTTGAGCTCTGATTTTTGTTATTTCTTCTCATCTACTAGGTTTGCTCTTGCCTTCTTAAGTTATTTATATGTGTTCTTTCTGATTTTTAATGTAAAGACTTAGAACTATTAACTTTTTCTTAGTGCTGCTTTTAGAGTATCCCAGACGTTTTGTTGTGTTGTATTATCATTGTAATTTAGTTGAAGGAATAAGTTTATTTCTTTCTATATTTATTCTTCCACCTGTTTGTCATTCAGGAGTGTGTTGTTTAATCTCCATAAGTTTGTGTAGTTATTAGAGCAGTTTTTTTTGTTTTGTTTTTTATTTTTGAGGTCTGATGGGGTGCATGGAATCATTTCATCTTTTTTTGTATTTGTTGAGGTTTGTTGGGTGTGCCAGTATGTTGTCACTTTTAGAGAAATTTACATGGGGTGCTGAGAGGAAAGTGTGTTCTTTGGTGTTTGGTATAATTTCTGTAGAGATCTGCTAGGTCCATTTCATGTAAGATGTCATTTAATTTAGATGTTTCTGTTATTTTTTGTTCAGTTGAGCTGTCTAATGGAGATAGTGTGATACTGAAGCCATATACTATTACTGAGTTGGAGTAATATGTGTTTCATTTTCCTGTAGTACTGCTTTCATGAAATTGCATCTGTGTATGTTCATGATTCCAATATCTTCTTGGCCATTTTTTCCTTTGATTAGAATGAATGGACCCTCTTTATTCTGATGAATTTTAAATCCAGATTTTTTTTTCAGAAATTAGAATTGCAACACCTGCTTGCTTCCTATTGTGCCATATCCTTGGAATAATTTTTCTCATCTTTTCACCCTACCCTATCCTTGAAGGCAAAAAGAATTTCTTGAAGACAACAAAAAGTTTTTTTTTTCCTTTAATCCTTTCCACTAGACTGTGTTTTTTGACTAGGTAGTTGAAAGTATTGTTACTTAGACTTATTATTGAAAGACGTGTATCAATTTGGTGTCACTTTAATTAGTTTGTGTTTTGTTTTTGTGTGGGTTTCCTTAAGTAGACCTCCTTAATTACACCTCCTTTGTTTTCTTTCTGTAAATCTTGGGTATAGTCATTCCTCTCTTCAATCCTTTGTTTTGCTGCAAATATTCTCTCAAGTGCTGAGCTGGTGGACATGAACTCTTTCAACCTGTTCCTGTCATGGAAACGTTCCTATTCCCTTTGACTATGATGGATAGTTTTGCTGGTAAAGTATGCCAGGTTGGCATTCATGGTTGTTTAGAACTGTGAATACTTTGGTTCAGGCTCTTCTGGCTTTCATAGTTTGCATTAAAAAGTCGGCTGTAATTCTGATGGGCTTTCCTTTATGGGTAAGTTATTGTGTGTTTCCAGCAGCCTTTGCACTCTCTCTTCTTTCTGTACATTTAGTGTTTTTACTATGCTATCCCATGAGGGGTTTCTGTTCTGGTCCTGTGTACTTGGTGTTCTATTGCTTCTTGAATCTGTAGATATGTCTTTCCTTAATATAGGGAAGTGTTCTTCTATTCTGCTGAAGAATAGGTCAGTGTCATTGGCCTGAGATGGTTCTTCTTTCATGCCTCTGATGCATAGATTTGGTGTTTTCATGATTTCCCACATTTCCAGTTTGTTCCATTCCTATATTTTTAAAATTTCCTCATAGTCTTGCTTGATGCATCTTATACTTCAACTCTGTTATCCACCATTGATATTCTGTACCCCATTTCATTCAGTTTTGTGAAGCTTTCTCCCATTGTTTCAAGCTCACTTATTCAGCTTTTCAATTTCATTCATTTCAGCTTGTTTTTTTCACGATTTATATCTCTTTTCTGACTTAAATTTTCAACTGATGAATCATTTTAATTATTTCAACTGTGCCCATTTGTATATTTTGAGCTTCTGTCACAAGTTTATGTCTACCAGCTTTGAACTCTTTGAGTTCTTTGTATTTTCTTTAATTTCTTTGATCATGTGTCTGATTGTTCTTTTAAATTCTATACCTTGGGATTCCTCAAGGTGATTCTCATTCCTGTACATTTCCATAGGACTGGTGGATTTTATTGAGGATAGTCTCTTTGTTTTTCATATTATTTGTGTTTTTTTTTTTTTTTTTTTTTTTTTTTTTTTTTTTTTTTTTTTTTTTTTACATTGGCATTTGGGCATCTGGTTGTCTTTTGTTGGCTGTGTGTGAAATAGGAAATTCTATTCTGCCTTTGTTTAATGAAATTTTGTTTCTGTTTATATTGCTGATGGAACTTGGTTGCTTTTTGCTCACGTGTGAAGAGTTAGCTGGTGTGTGCTTCAAGTTCTCACATGGTAGTAGGCTGGTCTTGGTCGTAGGCAGCCAGGGTACTGGGCAGGCTGTTCTGTGTCACACAGACCAGGTGGACAGGGGAAGGTGGTGGTGTGGGTAGCCTATGGAGGGTCTAAGAAACTACACTAGGTCATTAATCTAGTCTGAGTTAGGAGGCTTGTCCAGGTATGTGAGGCAGAAGAGGCCATGTCAGGCCTAGGCCCAAGGCTAGAAGGGACTATATTTTCCTACTCTACATCATTTTATCATCAAAACAAATTCAATATGAGAGTAGCAGGGTTCTTGGGTTTGTTTCTGTATGATCAAAGCCAGAGTGCCACAGAAGAGCAGGTTGGTAAACTGATGAGTTTTATTTGGGTTGCCAATAGAAATGGGCATGAGAAGTTACTTAAAAGGGTAGAAAGGACCCAAAGATAGCTGCCCAAAGAGCTACCACAACATGAAAGATGTTTCATTGAAACAGTACTTGGGAATGCATTGCACAACCTTCAGGAATGTCATCGGCTTGCTTTACTAAATAGTACATCAAATGTGAAATAATTGCACATTACTCATGTCACAAATAATTAAAAACGTAATGTATACTTCTGAAGAATAATATTGAAATGAATGTAATGAGTAAGCTATTTGGTAAAAATATATTATACATGTTGACAATAAATTTAAATTCATATTTATAGAACACATAGAATATAAAAATAAATGAAAGACAGAAAAAACATTCAAAAGAATATTAATTTTTTAAATATATTCAATTAAGAGCATTATGAGCTTTTGGACTCAATTACAAATCAAGTGTAGGATGCTACAAAAATGGTTCTCCATTAGAACTTCAAAAGTAAAATTTTTATGGTCTTTTCCAGACAGGGTCTCCCTGTAGCCCCAGCTGTCCTGGAACTCACTCTGTAGACGAGGCTGGCCTTGAACTCACAAAGATCCTCCTGCCTCTGCCTCCTGCGTCCTAGGACTAAAGACGTGCACCACCAAGCCTGGCTAAATTTTAAAGACAAGGTATAAAATTATGCATGAGTTTTGGAAATGTCGGTGCCTGCTTAAACTCACACTTTAATTGCTGCTCGCCCATCCACTAGCTTCTTGGGTTTAGGAAACTCAAACTTTTGTTTCCTCTATTGTACCACGAAAAGTATGTCTTTTTACACAGTAAAATGGACTGGAGACGTGGCTCAAGAGTTAACAGTGCTTGCTGTGCTTGCAGATGACCCAGGTTTGGTTTTCAGCACCCATATGGTATTTAACAACTATCTCAAGGTCCAGCTGAGGGGGATCCTATGCCCTTGTTTGGCCTCCAAGGGCCTGCACAACATGAGGGCACTCATATACACAAAATAAAATTAAAAAAAAAAAAAAAAGAAAAGGAAGACAAAACCAGCTTTGAGCACAGTGCCTTTAAATCCCCACAGTGTTCATTGCTGGGGACCCTCCCAAAATTCCCTAACATGAAAATAGGTGGAAAAAGAAGGGGGTCTCAATGAGAAGAGAGGAAGCTCAGTAAAAGTGGGAGGGACACGTGATGTTAAGAGGCTATAATTGCTAGGATACATTATGTCTCAGAGTGAAATTGTCATCACGAAACCACTACTATATGCAATTACTGTATGCTAACCAAAACATTTTTTGGAAAAAAAAAAAACATATGTTATTTGTAGTTATGAAGCACAACTAATGAATGAGCTATCATCATATATTAATCTGCTGCCCCCCCAATTTAATATGCCTTATCATATTGCTTCTATGTTAAATCTATCTGCATAAGATCCTCAGCCTCCAGCATCTTTCCTGTTATTCTTTATGTTTGCAGATACAACTTGGCTGATCCAGCCATTACCCACTCCCCCGCCTGCCTTGCCTGCAACTCTGCTGCTCAGAAACAAGTGCCAAGCAAACTTTCAGTGGTTTTGTCTTTACCTGCCTCTACTGGCTTTAAAATAATTGCAAATTTCATAAAATATTTTGAATGTATTTACACCCATTCTATTTGAACCCCCTCTCCCTTATTATCATCTGTCCAATGCAATCATATATCTATAGCATTGCAATTATATATCTGTATATATAATGAATATATATATATATATATATATATATATATATGAAACACTGATTTAAAAAGTGTCTCAACATCATGCTATTGCTTTGTTTTGTCTTGGTTATCTCTTTAACACATCAACATTCAGCACACAAAAGCTTTGTTTACTTATTGTTTGTATTGATGAACCAAACTATACTGAAACAATTTGTTATCTTTCTTGTTTATCATTTCTGAAAAAAATCACGAGGAGCCATTGGCTTGTATAATAAATTCAGTAAGTATTTGTTGAACTGACCTCAAGTAGCAAATATTAATGGGAATCCAGAGATGTGGAAACTTTGTTTTATTGCTGATTAACGTAGTGGTTGTTACAATCACTTTGAAGTGTGATTTTTGTAAAATTTGCTAAAGTTGAAGTGGATGTGCTCAGTAGCTTAGCGGTTTTTTCCTAGAGAGTAAATTGCATTTGAGAACAATCCCAGCAGGCCTGATAACAAACACACACCAACAAGAACATGCCTTTTCTTTAATATGGACATATATGAATTAAGTTATTTGAAGCTGATAGAGAAATTACAGATGTTTAAAGTACAAAAAGTCTACATTCATGAAAAGTTTTAAATGTGTGGGGCTGGAGAGAAGTCTCAGCTATAAGAGCACTGACTGCTCTTGTAGAAGACTAGGATTTGAATCCCAGCACGCACATGACGTGTAACAACCATCCGTCACCCCAGTTTCAGTGTATCTGATGCCTCTTCTGACCTCGGCAGTCATTGCACAACACTGGTGCAGTTATTCATACACATCAAATAAAAATAAATAAAATTTTAAATGTAGAGACCTTTTTGGAAACAATGAGCTCTGGGTTTTTTAATTTTATTTATTTCGGTATGTGTATGAATGTACTGTCTGCATGCAGGTTTGTGCACCCGTGTCGTGCAATGCCACGGAGGTCAGAAGAGGGTGTCAGATTCCCCTGGAACTGGAGTTCTGGAATTGGAGCCATGTGGGTGCTGGGGATCGAACCCGGGTCCTCTGTAAGAGCAGTCGGCGCTCTTAACCGCTAGGCCATCTCTCCAGCCCAAGAGCTCTGGGTTTTGTGTAACACGTGTGCACTTACCTACATGCAGGCAATACACTCATACATATAAAATAAACGTAATAAAGAAAGAAGTATATTTTTTCATTAAAAGCCAATCAATTAAAATTAATTGAATCTGGCATGTATGCAAATATATATTTTGTTATTGTTTATACTTCTTTATGAGTTTTAGAAATCAAGCAGGTTAACAACCAGATGGAAACACTACATGATAATTTACCATTATAATGACTTTACACACATGAATATAAATTATGCCTGGAACTTGTAGCTAAAAGTTAAATCAGTCGTCACTTCAAGTAACTCGTACATGAGAAGAAATCAACCAATAGTTGTTTCCCTTTGTAAATGGCAACAGTCAATAATTATTTCACATCCCCTTTGGGTTTGGAGCTGTGGTCCCATGGAAAACAGCATGCATGAATCCCTATACCTGCTGAGAAGACATTTGACTGTTTATTTCCTCTAAGACTGGGTCATTGCAGAAGTCAGCTTATGCTTCCAACCTGTCTCTGTGGGTGTCTGCATCAGGCCTGCTGAAGCTCTGTGAAGTGGTCCTTGGCATTTACCTGAAACCTGTGGGAGAGGCCTCCACATACACTGTGCATGCCAGACCATCTCTCAGAAGAATGAGTGGGAGAGTTCAGTGACACTTGGAAGTAACAGTGGTGTCAAGTGGGGAGTGGATCAAAATGAAATTGTCCTCCTCAAACCAGTGAAGGACCCTCTGCAGTTAAGTACAAGAAGATTTGCTACAGGAGCCTGCACCTCTCATATTTTACAAACCTAAGGGATACTTAAAGGAGCCTTGGTATAAAAGAAGAAATGCTAGATCAAGAAACCATGTTTTAAATGGAAAACTTTCATATCAAGCGGTGTGACTGAAAGGTAATTTTATCTCAATGTTTCTGTAAACATAGTGGATAGACCATAACTTAAAGTTTGATTATGTTAAGATAAAATAGGGGAGATTATTTTCAGTGAGGGATCTTTTTAATGAAGTCTTGTGCATTTCATACAACATTTCTTAGTCAAATTTAACATCAGAAATTATATTTGCTAAAAAAGAAGCAAAAACAAAAATTAATCAGTTTGCCTTACAAATAAGGATTTGCTGCTAGAATCCACAAATGAGGGAAACCATACATCCTTTGTTTTTCTGGGACTGTGTTACTTCACTCAGCATAATGGCTTCTAGTTCCATCCATTTATCTGGAAACTTCACGATGTCATCTTTCTTTACTGCTATATAGAATGCCATTGTGTAAATGTACCACATTTTCTCTATCCACTTCTTGGTTGAGGGGCACTTGGGTTGCTTCCAGCTCTTTCCTGTTGTAAAGAGAGCTGCAGTAAACATGGTTGTGCATGTATTTCTGCAATAGTATGACTCCTGTGGGTATATGCCCAGGAATGGTGTGATTGGGTCAGGTGGCAAGTTCATTTTGAGTCTTTTATGACTTCTTCACACTGCTTTCCATAGGGGTTGCACAAGTTTGCATTCCCACCAACAGTGGTTGAGTGTTCCCCTTTTCTGACATTTCCAGCATTTGATATCATTTGTTTTCTTGATCATTGAAATCGTAAAGTGTTTTTTTTGGGGGGGGTTGTTTTTGTTTATTTTTTTCTAGCTAAAACTACCTCAGGATAGACATTTTTAGTTTTTTCTATTTTTTAAGTGATACACAATGTAAGAGCACAGTTGTTTTCAGATCACATTGACATTGCTCAGTTTGCCATACAATTAGGTAATTGGTGCTAGCATCTACAGATGAAGGATAACATTCATTCTTTGTTTTTCTGGGACTGTGTTACTTCACTCAGCACGATATCTTCTAGCTCCAGCCATTTACCTGCAAAGCTCATGATGTCATCTTTCTTTACCACTATATAGAACTCCATTGTGTAGATGTACTACATTTTCTCTATCCACTCATCAGTTGAGGGGCACTTGGGTTGGTTCCAGCTCCTTGCTATTGTGAAGAGAGCTGCAATAAACATGGCTGTGCATGTATCTCTGCGGTAAGATGAGTCTTGTGGGTACATGCCCAGGAGTGGTATGGCTGGGTCAGGTGGCAAGGTCATTGTGAGTCTTCCAAAGGTTCTCCACACTGCTTTCCATAGTGGCTGTACCAGTTTACATTCCTACCAGCAGTGGATGAGTGTTTCCCTTTTCCCACAACCTCTCCAGCTCTTGATATCATTTATTTTCTTGATCCTAGCCAGTCTTATTAGAGTAAGATGATATCTTAAAGTGGTTTTACTTCACATTTCCTTAATTAATAGCTACATTGAACATTTTTTGAGATCTTTCTCAGCCATCTTTATTTTTTCAATTGTAAAGCTCTTTACTCCATCTCTTGAGTGGGCCATTTGTTTTCCTGCACCTTTGCTTTTTGAGTAGTCTATATAATTTTGATGTTAATGCTCCATCAGATGTATCACTGGTGAAGGTTTCCTCCCACTCTGTGGGTTTTCTCTTCACTTCTTTTATCGTTTTTCTTTTTTTTTGGTGTACAGAAGCTTTTGAGTTTAATAAAGTCCCACTTGTCAATTGTTGACCTTATTTCTTGCACAGCTTCTATCTAATTTAAAAAGTCTTTTCATATGCTTACGTCTTGTCAGTTGCTTCCAGTACAACTTGCTGAAGATGCTGCCTTCCATCCATTGAGTCTTCTTGGCCCTTTATTCAAAAATGAGGTGGCTGAAATTGCATGTGCTCATGTTATCTTCCAGTGTTGATATTCTATTTTTTGCTTCTTCCATTCTCTTACTGAGGCTTTCCTGTTGACTGGATGAGTGTTCAATTCCCTTTTTCATTTCAGCCCAAAATTTATTTTCTATTTCCACTTCCTTCTGAAGTTTGTCATTCTCTCTCTCTAGTTCTTTGCTTCATTCATCTGTGTGTTATTTATCATTCTGTTCTGGTTCTTTAATTTGTTTGTCTGTGTGTTCTTTATATTCCTTGATATCTTTGAGTAAGTCTATGATTGTTCTTTTAAGATAAGTGTCCTCAGTTACTTCCAGGGAGTTCTCATTATAAGAGTGTTCTATAGGACTGGTAATCTTTGGTGGGGATTTACTACTTGCTTTTCCAATGTTACTTATTTTTGGTGTGTTTTTGGCATGTGGGTTTATTTTGTTATTTATATTCTTTTATGAAACTCAAGTGTTTCTTCTGCTGAATGCCGACTTTGCTTGTTTTCTTCAGGTGCCTTCTTTATGTTCTTACTAGTTATGAAAGGCAGGCTGGTCTAGGCTTCAGGATTTGACTTTGGGTTTGTATTGGAAGGAGCAGGTAACTCTTGCCCTTCTGGTCTGGAGTTTCTCCAGAGCTCTGGACAGGTAACAATCAGGTTGACTTGAGCTTCCCACCTTGTGATGAGAGTCTGCCAGTTCTACTGGCCTGGCTGTAGACATCTGCAGTGGCTTGCGGGGGCAGGGCCACTTTGCTGTGTGGTTGAGCTTTGCCTGGTTTGGTTTACCTGTAGGGGCCTTGCTGGACAGGGCAGCTCTCCAGGGTGATCTGCTAGGTGATCACAGTTCTCCTCCTGGTTCAGCTTGCCTGTGAGGGCCTGCCTAGGCTAGGCTGGTCAGCCCAGTCTGTCAAGCACGCGGGAGCTGGGAGCTGGAGCCTCAGGGTGTTGTTCCAGATCTGCTGAGAGTTGAGCTAGATCTGGTCGGAACCAGCCATGAACACCTGCTGGTGGCTCAGTCCAGCTCCACCCCACTTAGGCAGCTGGGTCAAGAGATCTTATCTCAAACTGCATAATATTATCAAGAAAAAGAGAAACAAGGCCTAGATATATGGCTTAGCAATTAAGTGCACTGGCTGCTCTTGCAGAGGACCTGGGTTGGATTCCCAGCACTCACATGGCCAATAACAATGCCAGTTCTACAGGATCCAAGGCCCTCTTTCCTCTGTGTACATTGCACGATGTGGGTGCATCCACCTATGCCGGCTCCTCTAGCAGGTGAGATGGAGGGGGGAGTCAGGCCAGCCTGTCTCTCCTCCGGGGCTGAGCAGGATGGCAAGTGTTGATGACCCAAAAAGAACCGAACGGGGGTCAGAAGTCTCGTCAAAGCAAGGACTCACTTTATTGCATCAGGCAGCCGCTTATATTTGCTTGGTGGGAGGGGTGGAGAAAAGAAGGCAGAGGAGGAGATGCATAGAGTGGGGAGATAGCTTTGGGCCAATAGTAGTTCACCACATCAGTTGTATCCAGATAGAGGTGCTTTTAGGTCAGGCTATGCTGAGTCACTCCTATGCAGAAGTGACTGGCTAAAGACAGGTCACCAAACTCCAGTCAGGCTCAGGGGATTACAGTAGGCTGCATTCTCTTCCACACCATGAGTATAAGGAGGGCCCACAGGGCCCAACACACCTATATGCAGAGATATGCTCATAAACAAAATAAAATAAAATTATACATAAAATTTTAATAAGGAAGAAGAGAAACATATGACATAGTATTCCACTTAGATATCCCCTTCTAATCCACACTAGAGACAGTAGGTATTTCTTGTGTACTGGTGAAACAATGTAAAACAAACTGAATCTCCATCCTTAACCAATTGTTACTCTGGAAAATATTTGTTTCTCTAAATTTCCACTGATTTGGTGTTGGGAATTTCTTTCAGAATATATTTGTGATTGGATAGCTTCTTAGATATGGTAAAGGGGTGGGCAGAACTGACCAGGATAATCTCTTGGAAAAGGGCAGAATAAATCTCTGGTTTTCTTGCAGGAAAACAGTTATTCGTGTCTCAGTTTCATCAGTGCCTAAAATGGAGATATGAACAAAACTAGATTTCCTCAAACTTCTTGTTATGCAGCCAGCCCTGTTGTCTTTTCCTCTTAATGGGATCACCCCCATTGTGGAAGAAGCATCACTTGCTCCAGAAAGGGGTGTTGTGGTCCTTTTTCATCCACCCTCCTTTATGCCTGGTATTTGGTAGATGGTTAGCCACTCAGAGCTAACCTGGCAGCCCTGGTAGAAGAGAACAAGTGTGTTTCCTGAAAGCTACCTAAGGCATAGCGTTTTCTAAAAATACCAGGGTTACCACTGACTGATCATGTCCATATTATTCTGTATATAGTAGGGGAGATGATTAATGTTTCATATTTTGGGGATACTCTTTATAAAATGGATTTGGCATAATTAAAAATATTTTAGCATTTAATTGTCCATTCATAGCCAATTGACTAGTTTAACACATACAAACATGCAAAATTAAATACTTAAAAACACTCACATATATTCCAGGCTTTTAAGCATGAAAAGCATTAGGATAAGTACTAATTAAAGCCAATCATTCACTTTTCCTCCTTTTCTTTTCTTTCTTTTCTGGTCTTTTTGAGACAGGGTCTCCCTTGAACTTACAAAGATCCACCTGCCTCTGCCTTCTGAGTGCTAGGATTTAAGGAGTGCACCGCCACACCCAGCTTCCCCCCTTTCCTAATATAACAAATGATAATTCTGCTTCTGTTTGTCCTCCTTCAAGATAGATAAAGTCCCTTCCACCAAACTTTCAATTGCAGAGTTTTCAAGAATCTATGCCAAACCATGGTGTGGTAGACATTAGTATAGACCCATAATTCCCGTTTTCTGGTGATTCCACCTTGATAATCCCTTACCTATGTATGTGACTCACTACTGGCCGCAGTGTAAAGCAAAAGTGGGATGACAGCCAATAGCTAGTTTTTTTATACACATATTGATTCAAGCACTGTTATTGACCTGCTGGGCTTAATAAAGAGAATTGTTATGTTAGGAAAATCCTACACAGAAGAACATGTGCCAGGAAATGGGGGGGGGTACACCATATTAGGACAAACACAGTCAGAATCTGAGTCATCTTATAGGTTCAAGGACACAAACCTACCCCTAATCTCAGTGTATTGACTGTAGATCAATCTTCCACTGTCCAGTGAGAATACCACTTAGTCAACACATGGACACCAACCTCCTGGAATGGTGCACTGTGGACTTATTTGGGTAACTGCAAGACTAAAAATAGATATTATTTTAAGTCATTAATCCTGTTGTAATTTGTTATCCAGAATATAAACATAATATTCCATATATGTGATACTTATGGTTTGCATATGACAAATAATTATTTTTCTTTGAAGTCAGTGAGCCATTATTTTCCATCTTACCCCATTCAGGGGGTTTTATAATAACATCTGATGATCCACAAACACTTTATTAGTTGAGTCAGTAAATAAAGAGTTGTGGTGATCTCCCTGACTTCTCCAGGTAGCAATACAGATTCAGGGTAATTTCTGTATTTTGCAGCATTCAAATGCAATTACTTTGTGTCTCTTCATAGGATGATATAGTCCAATCGCATGGTGCTTTCAGGTTGAATGCTTGAGTTTTCATGTAATTTTCCCTTTGGACATTAAGCTAACTTTATGAAGATAGATCCAGTGTTTTTACAGTACTTTTTTTTTCAGTTACAGTACTTTTTTTCCATTGCTCCTGCCATGAAAGACCCCCTAATTTATTTTTAAAATACTTTTATTGATAATTTGTGTATTTTATACATTATCTTTCTAAAAAGAGATATCCCCCATAAATTGTTCAAGGACTTAAATATATTATGATCGAGTTTGTAGTCCTTCAATTTGCCTTACAGGGGAGAAACTATGTGATAGTTTCTTCATGCATTTGGTGCATAGCTCTCCATTGTGGGTTTAGTAGTTTGATAGTTTGGAGGAGCAAATAAACTCACTCTCTTGACCCAACTACGGAAAATCACTTCATCACTTGAACTCAAAGATGTCTTGAAGATTTGTGTCAGTTACAGTAACATAGGCTCCTGATGAAGATAGCCTGTGGTGGCTGAGTACCAAAATTCTCCCCCAGTAAGACAGCCTATGTTATACAAGGACAAAGCAGAAGCAAAACATGGAAGGAAAGTGTTTATTGGAAAAAAGTCATACACAGAAAGCTTAAGGATAAATGAGGACCACCAGCACCTTAAACCTAAAGTCCAAAGAACTTTCATTTCCCAGAAGAAGCCAAAAGAACTGGAATGAAATATCAGGAAATAGCGAGAATAGGAAGTCCCATTGGACCAGTGGAATGGACTGTCCTACTCAGCTAATTCTCCATGTGTACTGTAAGGTAAGTCATCCTTCCATTGGTAGATTAGACTCCCAGTGAGAATGGACTATCCTACTCAGCTAATTCTCCATGTGTACTGCAAGGGAAGTCATCCTTCATTGGTAAATTAGACTCCCAGTGAGAATGGACTGTCCTACTCAGCTAATTCTCCATGTGTGCTGCAAGGGGAGTGTTCCTTCCATTGGTAGATTAGACTCCCAGTGAGAATGGACTGTCCTACTCAGCTACTTCTCCTTGTGTATTGCAAGGGGAAGTCTTCCTTCATTGGTAGATTAGACTCCCAGTGAGAATGGACCATCCTACTCAGCTAATTCTCCATGTGTATTGCAAGGGAAGTCATCCTTCCATTGGTAGTTTAGACTCCCAGTGAGAATGGACTGTCCTACTCAGCTAATTCTCCATGTGTACTGCAAGGGAAGTCATCCTTCCATTGGTAAATTAGACTCCCAATGCCTTTGCCTAGCCATGAAGCAGGCTTCAGGGAACTATGGGAAAGAATAGGAGTTTGGGTGCAGGATGTGCAAATGAAATTGATGAACAATTTTATAGAGTATGGATAAGCAATCCAGGTAATCATTAGGGAAAGAAGTGGTTAAAGTGTCAACTTTTGGATTGGGAGTAGCTGAATAAAATGTTCATGCCTAAGCCTGATCTTAGAGAATCCAGAATTAAAAAGATCTTCCCAGTATCTAACTCCCAGAACATCAAGAGACCTTTTACCCATTGTGCAAATCTCACGTTATATTCACTAGACCCCAAGGAAAAGCTTGCCAGAGAGTTCTAATAAAAATCTCTTTGGCAAACAACCTCAGAGGTGGGGAGAGTCAGAAACACCTGGGGAGCATCAGCCTCCTGGAGCCTAAAGGTGAGGACCACGGCCAAGGCTTGCTTGGTGTCACAGGAGGCATAGGTGATTTGAAGTCCTTCTGTAATACGGAAGGCATGCCATAGTCATCTTGCGAGTGGGCCTAACCGACTCCGTCTGTCCCCCCGTCTCCGTAGATCATTTTATCAGCCGTTGTCTCCCATTTCCCAACGTAGTGTGTCATTACTATTTCGTGGAGTATAAGCAGTTTCCTATTGAGTACAAATGGGGACTTCTTTACCATACACATAAATTGAGTTTTTAATGAATTTAAGTCATGTATTTTTCTTTGATTCTTTGATTGTTTCTCATCCTTATTAAACTTTCTTTAGAGCCCATCCAGGTTTTGGTGGTCAGAGAACCTTTATATATAGTATTGATTAGTCTCATTGAGGGAAAACTCATTTTTGTTGTTTGGGGGTTCCATTTTTATCATTCTGAGGTACATTCTGGACAGGAACTTACTTTATCCCAGGCTACAAACTCACAGGAAACTTCTGGCCTCTTCCTGCATCCTACCTGCTTGATGACAGTTGTCCCTGCATCCCACCTGCTTGATTGCAGCTGTTCCTGAATCCCACCTCCTTGATTCCAGCTGTTCCTGCATACCACTCCTTGAGTACAGCTGTTCCTGAATTCCACCTGCTTGATTGCAGCTGTTCCTGCATCCCACCTGCTTGATTGCAGCTGTTCCTACATCCCACCTGCTTGATTACAGCTGTTCCTGCATCCCACCTGCTTGATTACAGCTGTTCCTGCATCCCACCTCCTTGATTCCAGCTGTTCCTGCATCCCACTGCTTGAATACAGCTGTTCCTGAATCCCACCTGCTTGACTGCAGCTGTTCCTGCATCCCACCTGCTTAATTGCAGCTGCTCCTGCATCCCACCTGCTTGATTGCAGCTGGTCCTGCATCCCACCTGCTTGATTGCAGCTGCTCCTGCATCCCACCTGCTTGATTACAGCTGTTCCTGCATCCCACCTGCTTGATTGCAGGTGTTTCTGCATCCCATCTGCTTGATTACAGCTGTTCCTGCCACATCTATTTGTTTTATAAGTTGCTGAACATATTGCAGCTGTCTCTCCTCTGGTTTCTTTATCTGAAGAGAGTATAATGCCACTTACTGGACACTCCTGTGCATTTGTAACCAGAGTCTCAACTTTCCCCATGTATGTCAACACAAGCTTAGACAAATGTTATGTTGGAATTCACAAGCAGTTCAAGTTTCCAGTAAAAGGGACTGTATGAAGAACAAATTGACAACATGGAAGAGGGCTTCCTGAATTTCAGGTGTTGATCTCTCTCTGTCCACTCTTTGTTCTTAGAGCTTGAGCTAAACAGATAACCTGAGAAACACAAAGAAAATTAAGTCTATATTGCTGTGCTTAATTTTAAAAGATTCAAATATGGTGAAAATAAAGCTTTTCTTCTCTGAGGTATGATTATATAAATAATATCAATATTAATTTAAATCAAAATGGTAAGGTTCCATTTTTGCCCTCAAAGCATTTGTGCTTTTAAAATGCAATTCTATCTCCAGAATCAGCTAGTAAGCTAGTGACATATGTAGGAGGAATGTGTGGTATGATCCCCTGAAGTCTCTTTCAGCAAAAACATAGACTTTTTTCAAATTGCCTAATTGATTTTAAGCAATTAGTCAGTGTAAGTAACATGTAACTAGTTAATTAGCTTACTATCTAATACTGTTCCCATGAGAGTCTTTAGAATGCGGATTTACAGCTTTCCATGAATTAAAAAGGGGTGGGAGAAGCATGAAGAAGAATTTATATTTCAGAGAAAATAAACTTAGAGAAAGGAGTATTTTTTTTCCTTTTTTTTTGATTTTTTTTTAATTGATGCTTTGTGTATTTCATACATCATTTTCCAATTCAGTTCAGGCATATATCCCCTTCCCTTCCCCCCACCCCACCCCTACCCATCCCAGATCATGCATTCTGCCATTAGTTTTCTGCATCTTTCTCTGCTTTTTTGTTTTGTTTTGTTTTCATTTTTTTTAACAATAAGTGGTAATTTGTGAGTACAAGCATCCTTCATGTAAAACCAATTTGCAAGCAGTTGTGCCCAAACCCACACAGCTCATGGGTCCCACCATCCAGCAGGGGGGGCTTGTATGTTCAATCAAGTTGATCAAATGAGTGTCCAGTCTATTTTGTTGTAGTTTCACCATTAACCCCAATCGAAGCCCTTACATTCTACCACGCCCCCTCTTCTGCAGATTGTTCCTTAGGCTTAGAAAAGGGGCACAGGTGGATGAGAAGCAAAACACTCTACTTTCTCTGGAGCTGATGTCTTGGTCTCTAGTCAGTTCTGGCTGTTTTCTTTCATGGGCTGCCAGCTTGTCCAGGCATAACCTTTCGATCCTACTAACAAAGCACATGCAAATTAGATAAATAGGTATTTAAACAGTACTAACTGTTATGGTAGGTTACTTTGGTATAGACACAGATGTTTGGATGGTATGTTAATTCATGATTTACATTTTCTTCTGTTAAGTATGGCAGGGTCTTCGTGTGGTTTATAACATCTCCTAACCATTAGAGGATGTAAGCTTGTGACATCAGCCGTGGGTTATTCTTCCAAGGAGAGAGCTAATAGCCAATTAGATTTGGGATATACAGACATATGGCTGCCACTGCTGCACAGTATTTCCAGGCAGATGAGGTGTAGCTGGTGCTGATGGAGGAGTCTTGCTTGACTCAAGGAGACCTATATTTGCTTTATTGGTTTAGTGGTCTTTGGTAACACTCTCTGGCATCCCGGAGACCATCTGTATACTTGCAAGTGTGGTCTCCATACATCTTTCTCATGTTTATATCAGGTCTTAGTATTTTATCAACTCGATGCTGAGAATGGGTTTTTAGAAAATAATTCACTTCACCTACAATAACTTTCTTATCACACACGTTTAAGAATATAATGTGAAAGCATCTACAATGTACCTCCTTATAGATGGTACTCAGTATTTCATGCATCCTTTGTTGCCAGGCCCCAGTTTAATCCACACAGATCATGTAACCACATAAGCTCACAATGAATGTCTGGAAATACAGTACTCTGTCAATATGATTTCTTAGTAGAATTGGGAAAGATGACTATGAATTATGCTCTTTACTCCAATGTGTGGAAAACACCAAATAAGTTGTTTACATATAAGAAAGTCTACATTTTTCTTATGGCATATCAGGAAGAAATTTGTCTGAGGGTATTAGAGAAATCTTCCCTGTAAGCACTATTTTGAACTGTACCTGAATAAGACAGAGGTTAGTCATAGCAAAGGTAAAATAGCAAAGACTTCCATGGGAGGTTTAAGAGAAGCAGCTGGAGCCATAGACAGGATCCAGGTCAGAAGAGCTCTTTCAGACAATGCTAAGACAGTGGGCCTTGTATCCTAGATCAGTGGACACCACTGAGCTGCTTTGGCATACATAAAGTCAATTTAATATGATTTTAATATTTGGACTGCATTGGAGGTGATCATGAAGAGTCAGAAAGATCAAAGTTCGACAGTTCTGGAAAGTTAGAAACTACCTTCATGTTCATTCAAGGAATGTTAGGGGGCAGAATTGGATGAGAAGCATGAGCTGAAAATGTGATAATCAGGTCTACATGGTAGCATGGGCAGGGTGGGTGTGGAAGCAGGGCTGGATAATACTGAGTGATTGATTTTAGCAGGCCAACTCCAAGAGTGGAGCAACAGAGGGCCACAGAGCACCTGTGATATTGGTGTGTGGAGTCAGCAAGGTCTTTGAGGACCTATGTGAAGGAAAGAATTAGCCTGGGGTTGGATCTAGTAATAAGAATGTGATTTTCCATTGCAACATAATCTTGGAGATCAGGTAACATAGGATAGTTAAAAATAGCGATTTGATGTTACAGCCAGGGATAGCAACAAAGGGAGAAGAGAGGTTAACACAATATTGAAAAAAATGTACATAAATAAGACTCTTAACATAAATATAAGATCAAATCACTAAGGCGATAGAGACATATCTAGGTCCATACTAACATAAGAAAAATGCAAATGCATAAGGGATTGCCTTATTTACATACTGTGGCTGTTAGTAAGTTGATAATAACTTGATAATGTGATAAAATCAAATTTTGGTGGAGACAGAGGGCAATGGAAATTGACATTAGATAATTTTATGTCCCTGTAGACCTACTTAGTAAAATTATATAAGGATGTATTTCATAAATAAGAAATACCACTCCTAAAATATATGGAAGGTACCACTGGTTCTTTACTATGCATTCTAATACCTGGACATCACGATTACTTACAGCAAGGATCTATTGTTATCTCTGTCTTTCTGACATTGAGAGCCTCTAACAAAGCATGGTAGATGACTACCATAGACTGTCTGCATCCTACTACATGGGTGATTCTAAAACATAGATGTGGGTGAAACTGGTTGTGTGTCAATGCCTAAAGTAATAAAGCACATTAAAAGAAAGTCATAGGCTTGGAGGTATGCTCAGTGAAGCAAGCACTTTCTGAGAAAACACGGAAACAGTGGTTTGATCCTTGGGACCCATGTAAAGAAGCTGGATATGGTGATGGTTTGTGATCCAAGAGCTGGGGACATTGAAGCACGTGGATCCCTGAGGCTCTTTGACCAGCTAGCTGTTCTCAGTAAAAGAACTCAAGACCTGAAGCTGGAGAGATGGCTCAGCAATTAAGAGCACTGACTGCTCTTGCAGAGGACCCAAATGGGATTCCTAGGACTCACAGAGTGGCTAATCTGACAACTGACCTCTGAAGGTGCATTTAACAAACATGTAGGCAATATATTTACACATACAATATGAAAATAATAATTTTTTTAATAAAAGAAAGAGATCCTATGCACAAAAACCCCAATATGGATGGCTGCTGAAGAACAGTGTCGATGGTTGATATCGGGCCTCCACATGTCTGTGATCAGAACATGTGTATCCACAAATTCATTCACCCAATACATCTACAAAAACAAGCAAATAAGAGATGGGTAGATGGTTTAGTGGGTAAAATACTTGCTGTAAAATCAGAAGAATCTGGATATTGATCCTCAGCACACATGTAAAAGGTGGGCTCGCTGGCACATATCTGAAACTCCAGTACAAGGGCCAGGTATATGAGGCAGAGAGTGATCTGTAGAATAAACAAGGATGGGCTCTAAGTGCAGAGTACATTTTTAGGAATTTTACCTGCTGGAAATGAAATTGAAAATAATGGTGTTCATTTTAGAAGTTAGAGATGTTCGTGTTCAATTTCAGGATCCGTGAAGGAAGAGCAGTATAGGAGAGAGTGAGTTACAGTAGTGTTGATGTAATATTTAAAGGAAATCTTTTATCTACCCCCCAAATATCTCTGTCTAATTGAGTCCATACCATTCTGATTCCATCATTAAAGAGATAATGATGGATTTTACTTTGCTATATTTATTTTTCTGCATTTTTGAATAAGTTTAGGAAAAGAAGGGATAACCTAGTTTCACTGAAATGATGGGTTCTTGGTTGAGGACTAAACAGTAGTGGAGCCTGTACCTAGCATATGCCAGTCACAATTCAACCTTCAACACCAAAATGGATGAATGAAAATGTTGGTTTTGAATTCTTTACACAGCTGAGACTTTAGCATTTTGGCCTGGAAAGCTTATCTAATTTCTACCTATATTATTTGTTTTCTCATGTTTAAAACAGAACTAAAATAGTATCATATCCACAGGGCATTGGAAACTATGTACTTAGTGAATAATAAGTGCTTTGAAGAACACTTGCCCAAGAGAGATGCATGGTCAAGAACTGTAAAGAGTTGCTGGTCCATGGTAAAGACTGAAAGTAATTTAGAAGCTCCTGCTCTGGTCCTTAGGAAAGATATGCTTTAATATGTCCCAGCAGAAGCCAAAATTTTACTGGTTCCTAATGATCTAAGAATAATTTTGACAATATATTCTTCACATGATTTGGATTAATTAAGGTGTTAAATTTCTTTGACTTTTAGAAGTTGAACATCTTCATATTTAAGTTTTTATGCCACTTGAAGCTATTTCTCCCTTCACAATATTATAAATAACTGCAGAATAAAATCTGTGCTAATTAGATGTGCATATCAATGACAAGGATATCAGGTAAAGATGAGGTTAATGCTAACAAGGTGCCCTTGTGGGTGCAGAGACCCAAAGATCTCTCAAAAGGAGAGAAGAGATTAAAGAAGTAGAACAGAGAGTTCAAGCTCTACCTCTCTTGCTTTTTCACAAAAGCCTTTGCACTTTAGAGGTAGAACAATTGCTAAAAGACGGATGTCACAGACGTGGAATGTTCTGGCATCAGAAAACAGGTGGAGAAATGGCAGTGAGGGTGACAGAACATGGATGTGGCAGAGCAGTGGACAGACAGGTAGGTGTGGACTGGGAACATTGTCAGGGATTGGTGACAGTAAAAATGGAGGCCTGAGGATTACTGCATTCTGGAGAATATGCCCAGAAATAAAACTTCATTTAAAATGCCTAGAGCAAAGAAGCAACAAGCCTTTGCAGGGTATGTAGGCTTTGATGAGACAGGCTTCTGTGAAAGGAAATCCATCAACATCTTTGACCTTATGCTCAGTGTACATTCCTATCTTTGCCTGTAGGTTTGCAGGTCTGGAAAAAAACTGTCACAATCAGCACTTGGTTTATAAGGCAGAAAGAACACATCTCAGATGAATACCAAATTACTCCTTATTGCTGACTGTTATTATTTAGGGTTCATTTCCTGGCTGAACATTCCTATTACAATGAGCTATGAAACAAATAGTGGCATTCCAGATACCCTTAACAAAAATATGTCTGCCAAATGCTTTTGAAATCCAATAATCTTATTACTTATTAACTTGTACAAAATCATTAGTTGTGATGAGCTTTCATAAAATTAGTTTCATCTAACATGCCTTTACTAGATGATTTTATCCTTATTTTTGAACTATCTTCAAAACAGGCTGAAATGCTAAATTGTAAGCAAGATTTATGACCAGAGGATAAGAAAGGCATTGGAGACTCTACGGAGCCATTTTGGCTCTTGTATATAAATAATTGGGGTTGTGCCTTTTAATTAATCTTTACTTCTATCAGTTGAATTTATGACACTATGTGAGATACAAACAAAACCAAACAAAACTGCTCTCTATTTCTTTTCTCATGGGTTTATCACTCATCCCTGGACATTATCAGACATGTAAGTCCTTTTAATGAGAAGTTAGATAAAAGGCAAAAATAAACTTATTTTATGAAGTGTTAAATTTCTGAGGGATATAGACAAAGGGATTGAGGAAAGGATTTCTCACACCAAAGTACTTCTATGTAGGCTGAGTGTGTAATTATTAAGGGTGAATAGCAAGGCAAAGGCAGTGACAATCAACAATAAATACTGTGAATATTTACAAGTGAAAGCTTTTTTTAATTTTTTTATTGATGCTTTGTGTATTTCATACATCATTTTCCAATTCAGTTCAGGCATATTTCCCCTTCCTTCCCCAACCCCACCCCACCCCATCCCAGCTCATGCATTCTGCCATAACTTTCCTGCATCTTTCTCTGTTTTTTTTTTCATTTTTTAGCAATAAGTGATAATTTATTAGTACAAGCATCCTTCATGTAAAACCAATTTGCAGGCTGTTGTGCCCAAACCCACGCAGCCCATGGGTCCCACCATCCAGCGGGGGGTGGGGTGGGTTGTATGTTCAATCAAGTTGATCAAATGAGTGTCCAGACTATATTGTTGTAGTTTCACCATTCACCCCAATCGCAGCCCGTACATTCTACCATACCCCCTCTTCCGCAGATTGTTCCCTAGGCTTAGAAAAGGGGCACAGGTGGATGAGAAGCAAAACATTCTACTTTCTCTGGAGCTGTTGTCTTGGACTCTGGTCAATTCTGGCTGTTTCCTTTCATGGGCTGACAGTTTGTCTAGGAATAACCTTTCGATCCTACTAATGGAGCACAAGCAATTAGGTATATAGGTATTTAAACAGTACTAATAGTTTTGGTAGGTTACTTTGGTATAGACACAGATGTTTGAATGGTATGTTAATCCATGAATTACATTTTTTTTTCTGTTAAATATGACAGGGTCTTATTGTGGCTTATAACATCTCCTAACCATTAGAGGATGTAAGCTTGTGGCATCAGCTGTGGGTTATTCCTCCAAGGAGAGAGCTAATAGCCAATTGGATTTGGGATATACAGGCATATGTCTGCCTCTGCTGCACAGTATTTCCAGGCAGGTGAGGTGTAGCTGGTGCTGACGGAGAAGTCTTGCTTGACTCAAGGAGACCCATATTTGCTTTATTGGTTTAGTGGCCTTTGGTAACACTCTCTGGTATTCCAGAGACCATCTGTACACTTGCATGTGAGGTCTCAATACATCTTTCCTATGTTAAAGTTTTAAACATATCATTGTCATCTATGGATCGTTAACACTAAGGCGCTTAAGCTATAACACACTAATATTAAGTACAGAATAAAATATGAATTTGTTACTTTGGTGCATTATAAGTTCTTGTTTGTATTCTTTAAAAACGTTGTTCTTTTCAACATCTATTTATTCTGTGCAGGGGAAGAAGGGACACAAATGCTGTGGCACATGTGGAGGCCATCTTCCAGGAATCGGTCCTCTCCTCCCACCATGTGAGCTCCAGGGAGCAACCTCAGCACTTAGGCGTGGCAGGAAGAGCCTTATTCTATTGAGCTGTATGCTCTCTGATCCTGTGTCATAAGTTTAATTATGTGTAGAATTATTTTCAGTAAAACTGTTGTCCAACCAACATTTCCATGGTGTACATAGTAGTAGTTTATTCCTTTTACTTGGTCTTGTGACACTGTTTGTCTGGATACAGGGTGGCTGTGCTCTTTGTGGTGACTGGGGTACTTGTGGTGACTAGTGGCTCTTTTCCCTAGAAGCATTGAGGGTCTTCTCTACTTAGTACACAGAGAGTAAATGGGTGGGAAGTCTTACCTGCTTCCTTAAATAACATACTTTACATTCTGATTACTAGAACAGACAGTGACCAAACAAGAAATGCTGGTTAGAATGCAATCGTCCTATTTGTAGTGTGGGATGGAAGGCAGGCTTCCTTTAGCCTATCATGGTGTCTAAAGGCAGGGTGAGTACTCGTGCTTTGTACACATGCCTCATTTACTCTTTTTAAAATATTTTTATTTTATTTTATGTGTATGAGTGTACCGTCTGCATGTAAGTAGGTGCACCTGTGTAGTGCAGTGCTGTGGAGGTCAGAAAAGGGTGTGGGATTCCCATGGAACTGGAGTTAAAGATGGTTCTTAGCTGCTATGTGGGGGTGCTGGGAGTCGAACCTAGGTCCTCTGCAAGACCAGTCGGTGCTCTTAACTGCTGAGCCATCTCTCCAGACCCATGCCTCATTTATTTTTTAAGTAATGTTGTATAGTAGGAAACACTATGATCTTCAGAAAATGGAATTGTGATTATATATAATATATATTTATATATTATATAATAATTTTATTAATTTATTTAATTATTATTAAATAAATTAATGTATATTAATAATTAATCATATAAAATTAATTATATAAAATTAATATTAATAATAAATTATTTATATATTATAAATAATAAATTTATAATATATTTATATATTTATATAATAATATATATAAATTTATATATATAATTATATAGATAAATATAAATATATAATAATATATATAAATTTATATATAATTATAAATATATATATATTCAATATATATATATATTCAACAACATATATATAAAATGTTGTATTATATATATATATATAACATATATATAGTTGTATTATATACATAACATATATATATTCAACAACATTTTATATATATATATAATTATAGTTAGGATAAAATATAAATATAGTTAGGATAAAATGCTGTTGAAAAAAAATATATATATATATATATATATATTCAACAGCATTTTATCCTAACTGGTTCCATACTTAGGAACCTTAACTGTAAAATCAAGCAACAATGTTACTTAGTTACTTGTCATTTTTTCAGGTTAATATACATATATTTCAATTACAAAATTAATAGCAGAATAATGTTAAATTATATTTTAAGTGCTGTAACGCTTACCCAGCATCAAGGGTCTTGGTTTGTGGATAGTACTACTGTGCCATGCTTTCATTTGTGAGCTTAAAACTAAAAGCACAAACAGGCATGGTCTCACATGTTTTTAATGCTAACACTAGGGAGGAAGAGTCGAGCTGATCTCCATGATATCAAAGCCACCCTTCTCTATATCATGAGTTCTAGGCCAACTGGGGCTACTGAAAGACACTGTCAATAAATAAATAAATAAATAAATAAATAAATAAATAAATAAATAAATAAACAAATTCTCAGCCCAGGAAGTAGATGGGTGGCTTAATGGTTAAATCCTCCCTACCCACCATGAGAACCAGTGTTTAGATTCCAGAACCCACATAATAGCCAGACCTTGAGAGACCTTGCTTCAAAGTAACAAGTTGTTGATTTATGGCGGGAGACACCTAGCATCTTCCTCTGGCCTCTGCATGAAAGTTAAATGCACATATATGCATACACACCTGAATACAAACACACAGACACACAGACACACAAACAGACACACACACAACAAATGAATGGATGAATGAATGAATGAATTAATTAATTAAAATATGCTGAGCAAAATACAATGCATGATGATTAAGTAATTATGTGTCATGCATTGTACTGTAATGTATATGGCACATATGACATGACTGTCTCTGTAGACTGACAGCTGTTAGTGCTATGGTCTATATCCCAATTATGTAATATCCCATGTACATACAGCAGCGTTCACATTGATCAGCATTTAGATACACACATATGGACTTATTTGTGCTGTTTTCTGGCATGGACCAATTAATTAAAAAAAAGGACACTTCCAGGGCTCTTGCCCATTACATTTCCTGACTGCAATGACTACATGGCTCCTAGGCACATGGAGTGTTTGAACTCCACCTTTTTTTTTAACATTTTTTAATTTAATTTTTTAAATTTATTTATGTGTATGAATGTACTGTCTGCATGTAGGTTTGTGCACCCATGTCGTGCAATGGAGGTGAGAAGAGGGCATCAGATTCCCCTGGAACTGGAGTTCTCCTGGAATTGGAGTTACAGACGGTTCTCAGCCGCCATGTGGGTGCTGGGGATCGAACCCGGGTCCTCTGCAAGAGCGGTCTGCGCTCTTAACCGCTAGGCCATCTCTCCAGCCCCTAAACTCCACCATTTATATAGCAATGTAGCTATTCACTGTGATTGGTGAACCATTCCTCTGCTGGCTTACACCTTTTATTAAACTGTTACATGATAAATAAATCAAGTTCTTATTCTTTGAGTATGTAAAATTTGAAATTTATTTGTTCCTGTCCCTTGGTATATGCTAATAAATTCTTGATTGTAAAGGTTAGGGGGCTGCAAAGCTGCGGAGAGAGATTCAAGACCTTTCTAATTTGTCCATGTTAAAAATACATAAGCATTGTGCCCAAGAACCAGACCCAGTAAACCTGTTCCAGATCTGTTCATCCTCATTCCATGTCAGGCTTTCACAGGACTCAGCATCTCATGGAGGAGAGTACCACTAAGACAACCTCTGTGCCCAGTCATAAAGAAAACCTGACTCCTCTGGAAAGCTGCTGTAATCTGTCTGATGTTAATAGTGAGATTCTTTTCCCAAACTCCTTCAATGGTTGGAGTGTGGGCAGCTGGCATACTTTATGCCCCTTCAATTTTATACACAATAGAGGAATTTCAGTTCCACTGAGAAAGTTGGAGGTCCTGTGGATCAGATTTATAGCTTTTGTGAAGCAAGTGTATAAATAGTAATTTTGCTAATAAATTGAAGCAGAAATATAGTTTTAAAACTACTGGCTGCTTTGAAATAAGTGATGTTTCTTTGACTGGACTTAACCACTAGAAACTAAACCTTCACACATAATTCCTTTCACTAAGTAAATTACATGAGGGAGAGATCCAATTTAATTCTGCTTGATTCACTTAATATTTATTGAAGTGTCTTTAAGTAGAGCTTTTGAGAGAAGAATATCAGATTGTTTTGTTCAAAGAAACCCAATTCAGGAAATAGTATAAAAATGTGGCTTCCCACTTTTGCCACTCCTCAAAGACATGAGACACGGCTTTTTGACCTTCCAATATGGACTGAGGACTCATGTTTCTTCAAGAATCCTCCAAGCCTTCAATGCCAGATGGGGACTACTGAGATACCCAGCTTGTGGACTAAACAGCTAAGGGGATGTCAGCCTCATCAGAGTATAGACTGCCATTGTTGGACTACTGGGCTATATCATGGAGGCCAGTGCAGGGGGATCAAGACAGGATGTGTGCTTACTGGACTTCATTTGGGGGGCCATGGGAGGGAAAGACCCCAATGTGAAGCAAAAGTGAAGATTGATGGTTGTTTGGGATTGCCAAGGAGGAACCTACAAGCACTTCATTAAGGAAAATGTGACATCTTTTAGGAAAAAATTCCTCCAATTCAAGTGATATGTGCATGTATGTATGTATGTATGTAATATTTATGTATATATATATATATATATATATATATAATTATGTATATATGCTGTAGCAATATATGTTGGAGAGAACAACAACAAAAGAAGTGAAAAAAACTCTGGAAAGACTCAGAAAAAGGTACAGGACATGTATGGCAGAGTACAGGGACTCAGGTGGGGTGGGGGTCATGGAAAAGGAACCGACTCTAGATTCAATTGAGAAATGATGTATGATCTATGGAAAAAGTTTAATAACAATAAAATATGTTTTCAAGCTCATTAATTTAGGTTCTCTGTGAAGGAAGAAATGGCAGCACCTGTGCATGGGGTGGCTTTCCAGAAGGAAAGGGAAAAATCTAGAAACGTTATCCATGTGTGAGACCTTGCCATGGAGCAAGAGAGAAATAAACCAATGTTGAACAAAAGCTCCAGCAGAGGAAAGCCTTATGAATGTTTCTTAGGAGAAGGCAAGGATTTCAACCAGTGAAGGAGCGGAACAGGGGAAATAGAGGGGGAGCCAAAAGGACTAAAGCTTGGCTATCGAAAGAAAATGAAGCCCTATGAATTCTGCTGTGAAATGTTTTGAATTAAATTTTGCCTTGTTTGAGATAGTATTCACTTAGGGAGTTGAATATTGTTCTGATATTAACTGAGATATATTTTTATATTTTAAGTTTATTCCATGTCTATGGATGTAATGCCTGCATGTAGGTAGGTGCAACTGTGTAGTGCAAAGTCCTAGGAGGTCAGAAGAAGGCATTGGATCCCCTGGAATCAGAGTCATGGACGGTTGTTAGCCTCAATGTGGGTGCTGGAACTCAAACTCAGGTCCTCTGCAAGAATACCCTGTGCACTTAACTGTTGAGTCAACTCTCCACCCCCTTTATTAACTTCTTAACTTTCAGTCATTCAATATATTGGGCTGAGATATAAGAAAAATAATAAAGTTTTTGGAATCAACTGATTTTGACAGACTTTAAGGAGATTACAAGAAATAGGTTATGGACAGTCGATATTAGAGTCAAGGCTCATTGTGAAATGATTCTTCAGTTCTCATGGAAAGCATGCACTACTCAACTTTTACACAGATTCAGTTGTCTTCAACGGCTGGAGATATCTGTCTGGGGGCAGAAGCACTTGCTCTTCAAGCACAAGAACCCGAGCTTGAATCCCAAGGACCCTGGGCCTGAAATTCCAGCACTGGAGTGGTGAGGATACAGATGGATCCTGGGAGCTCAGACATCAGCCAGCTACCGAAGATGGTAAGCGCCTGGGTCCCTTAGAGACACCGCTTCACAGAAAAAGGACAAGAACAGATAGAGGAAGACAGTGGACACTGTCTACAGCCTCTACATGTACAATCGCAGGCTTGTGCATGTGCACCCATATACTCATGTGCATACACCACACACACACACACACACACACACACACACACACACACACAGGTGCACACCATACACTGCTTTTCTTCTATTGGAGGAAGTTAAATGCGGGAATTAGAATATGATGTTGTAAAGAAGCATTAAAAGGAGGACTTTTTAATTATCAGTTTCTATAATATTTTTCTAGCCAAACACCAGTCCATCAATGGCCTATCAGTCTGGTAAGCTCTATGATGCCATAGTAACTAACAAACTAATAATAGTTATATTCTTAGCAGTTAGTAGCAAAAATAATGAGAAAATAAAGTAACTTCCTTCCCTCTCAGGGAAAAAAAAGATACTTCAGCTTCACTCTTCTATTAAGGATGTGTCAACAGCTAGTCTGAACACCCTGCACTGATTTAGTTCTAGCCAAAGGGTTTTTCTCACTTGTATTTTTCAAATAGAATAGCAGGCACCTCTTGAAATTCAGCAGGCCATCAGACTTCCGGTCTCTTACATTTTTCCTGTGCTTGAAGACAGCACAAATCTTTTTCTTCAACTCCTACTTTCCTTGTAATAACTTGTCAAATACAATCAATAGAAAAGTCAAACAATAAATATTGTGTTCGAATTTGATTCCTTTTCCCAAGAAATAAGATTTTATTAGAGAATAGAAACCATATGATGTCTTCATTTCAGACATCTGGTTTGAACAGGGTATAAACCCATGTTAGCTGGCATCTCTGCTAAACAGAACTATAAACCCCAGAAATAATACATGAGGAACATATAGAGTTGTAAAATGTCCACAGGTTGAGGAGTTCTGAGTTTCAGGCCTGGAAAAAACTAGAAATAAGTGTCCATCACTTCTCCATTCACTGTAAGATGCCCCAGTTGCAGGCAACTCATGCATTCTCATTCTCATCTTCTAGACGGACCATGACCCCTGTTGACCACTAACAAGATGAATTAATAAGGATACCTGTCAGAACTGAGGCCAAAATAGACACTCTTCTTCCATGTAGGCTCTCAGACATTTATTTTATACTGAGATACTCTTTCTATGTGTGTGTGTGTGTGTGTGTGTGTGTGTGTGTGTGTGTGTGTGTGTGTACCTATGTGTATGCATGCAAGTGTATCTGCAGAAATGCACATATGTGTGTGAGCAAGAAGATGAGGCTGGGGACAAACTTGGTTGTGTCCTCAGAAATGATCCAACTTTTCTTTTGAGACAGGGTCTCTCACCATCTTGGAACTCACCAAATAGGCACGGTGTCCATGGAGGCTGGAGGTGTCAGATGCCCTGAAATAAGAGTTACAAGCAGTTATGGGCTGGGAATTGGATTTGATTCCTCTGCAAGAGCCATCTCCCCAGCCCCTACTGGCTGAGGGAGACAGAAAGAGGAATAGTTCACAACAGGTGCCCAAGTGTAAAAGCTTTGCTTTCTTCAGGAACTTGAGCTTCTCATGCAGCAAAAGTCACTGGGGCAATGGGATCTAGTAAGAGTTCTTAGTGAAGATGTGAGCTTGACCTTGGGTTCCTAGAAGCTCTGCCAAAGACGCCAGCACATCAAAAAAGCACTTCACAGGTTCTGAAAATGAGATTGTCTTTGGAAGACAAGTCTATAGGTTACAGGTTAGACTCAAGATAAACCCAAGTCTCCAGGTATAGTGGACAAAACATCCAGAATACAATAAAAACATCATGTGTACCTAGAAACAGTATATTGCAATGTGCATATCCAAAAATATTTCATCTATGGCAACACAAGGATAAATCAGCTTATGAAGTCAGTCACTACACAAGAGGCTGAGGCTGGAAGATGGTGAGTTTGAGAAGTGTCTGCCTGCAGGTTGAGAATCTGTCACAGAAAAGTGAATCATCCCCCAAATCAGATGAAGGACTAATCAATGAGGATTTGACAGGAGCTATAAAACCATGCTAAAGTAATATTTTATGAATGTTCAAAGAAATGAGTAAAAATATAGAGAATTGAAGAGAAAACAGAAAGTAAGAAAGAAATCACCAAATTAAAAAAAGAATAAGAATGAAAATATTCTTCTCTGTTTGGATTCAAGAGAAAGAAAGAAGGTAACAGAGGCTTTAATTTCTGTGTATGAGAACCACTCAGTTGAACTTATGGAGATGAATATAACCTCAGGGATGCATGAAAAAACAAGATCTGACATCCCATCATAGAGTTCCATAAGATTGAGGCATAAAGAGAGCAAAAGAATGTCTTCAAATCACAATGGCTAAGATTTTCAAAATATGGGGAGATAAACTGATAGATTAAGACACAGGATAAATAAAATATTAAATACCCACCAACAAAAATGTCTTTATAAAAAATCCTGCAAAGACATAAAAGTTCCCAACATAAACTGTGGAGAATTTCTGCTATTTGAAATCCCCCCCACCCTTAGTAGTGGGAGAAAAGAAAGAGTGGTATGCAGAGTTGTTAATTTATATGGGGCAATGCATGTTTTGAGATCACAATATTTTGCTGGTGTAAAGAATTTCAAAATATGGTAAATAAAATAAGAAGACAAAAGAAAATCTTATTTTTTCTCAACAGTTTTTAGCTTGGCTTTATTTGTCAGTAGACATTCTCTTCCGATGATTTTGAAATTTTGGTCTATTTCCAGGTTTCGAAGAGAATTCTCTCTTCTGCATGCTTTTTGTAATTTCTACCACTATCCTTCAGTATGCTGAGATGTGGTGTAGACATGTCTATTCCTGTCATCTGACCTAATGGTCCTTGTGACTGAAACAGTAACAGATCCATCCTGCTTTGAGGGGCAGGGACAACTGGCAAGAGACAAAGGTAACAATGTAGGGGGCACAAGATTCCCCTTGGCAGCAGGGAAGAACAGGGAGCTTAGCTGTGCTGTTTCCTGAGCATGCTTTCTTAGTGTCTCTGTCCATCAGCATCTTTACTTGCATGCACTTGCATTTGTCACCACTTCCATAGCGTTGTCTTTAAATATATTCATTAAACATAGAGACAGGACATTTAGAGAACACTCTATGTAGGAGAAAGGTAGTATTTCTTGTTCAGATGCATCCAAGTGAAGACAGAAATACGGAATCACTTTTATGTGGCAGATTTATACTGTAATATTCCCCTTTTCTAAAAAAATATTTCTTCACAGTATAAACTTCTTGTCCATAAATGAGATCTCAGTGTTATATTTCCTATGGACATAAAATTAGTGACTGATCAAACTGTCTCAACAGTAGACATGGAAGTAGTTAGAGATTTGGCCATGCAGGTTTGGTTTGCCAAGAAACTGTCTTCATGGCTATGGATATTTCTGGATAGGGGAGCATGAAATCTTAGGTTTCATATACAGGTTGGAGCTAGAAAGAACTTGGGTTTTTTAAACGAATGATAAATTTATCGGAATATGGAAAAACAGAAAGGAGAAAAATTAAAAACACTAAAGCAATAATATTTGTAAACCTCTACTTAGACTAGATTGGGAAAAGTATGAATTGTTTTAAATTCAAATAAATATAACAAGACATGAAAAACAAGTCCTTCTAACTCATACCAAGGAAATAGAAAAGATCACTGTAGACTGACTTGAAGATTATGAGCCCAAAGATTTTATAAACAAAAATGATTGGAAAATCCCTAAAAGTGTAACCTACCAAGGAAGCAATTAGAAATAATTTGAAAAGAGTGAATCAAAATTCTACCAGTAAGACTAAGGTCAGACGTCTTTACTGGACATTCTACCCAATATTAAAAGTATTCCATTTCTGTCCTGTTCTAAATCTTTCCCACAGTGTTTTCAAACTGATTTTCTGAAGCCAACGTTATGCACAATCCAAACCAGATAATGCACTGTAAGAAAACGTATCAAGTCCTTGATCCCCTTGCATCTGTATCTGTGGTGGATAGCATTCATTGACTTACACGTGCTGAACCTCCTCTGCATCTCTGATATGAAGCCAGTTGATCAACTTTCTGACATGCTTCTGCATTTGGCTTGTGAGTATCTTACTGAGAATTGTCAAATCTGTGTTCACTTGAGAGATTGCCTACAATATTTGTTTTTGGTCTTTGTCTGCTAGTGTAAGGGTGATACTAGCTCCTAAAATGTTTGGAAGTGTTCCTTTTCTGTTTTTCAGAAGAACTTGAGGGGTGGTGTTGTCAGTTTTTCTTTGAAGGTCTGGTTAAATTTTGTGAGGTATCCATCTTACCCTGGCTTTTTATAGTTGGGAGATTTTTAATTACTGCTTCTATCTCACTGGTTGTTGTGAATAAATTATTTACTTGATCTTGATTTAACATCTGTACATCTCGCTACCCTTCTAGTGAGACAGTCATGGGACCTACACCAGGAAAGAAAATGGAATGAATGCACATGCTGGGAGTCTAGTCCACTTGGGAGTGCGTGGTTCACATGCACAAAGCATGATTTGGTGTCCAACATATCAAGCATTGGGAATGGTGGCCCATACTTAAAATCCTAGTGCTCATCTGGTGTAGGCAGAAAGATGAGGAGTTCCAGGGCAGAGCTGGTGTGATGGCTCAGACTAAGGAACCACGTGGTTGTAGGAGAACTCTGTAAGCAAGTTTTCCTCTGACGCACACCCAATAAATATAATTTAGAAGTAGAAATTTAAGGTCATCCTTAGCTACACAGGGAATTTGAAGTCATCCAGGAGTCTGGACTCAACAACAAAAATGGAACACAAACAAACAAACACCAACAACAACCCCACACAAAGCTACATTAAGGAATCCGATGTAATTGGTCCAGTACATTGGAGGGGTTGAGTTTCAGGAAGGTTAATCAATTTGCCTACATATTTTGATTATCTGGAATGAGAGAAAAAATATTTTATATGCTGCCCTAAGGAAATCAAAGTTTCATAAAGTGTAGTGGAGCAAAGTGAATAACACGTCCTGATCCCCCCCCCCCATGTGCCTTGGGTTGTGTTGCTTCTGTTCTATTGAACTCCATCTCACAATCCCAAGACTAAGCTGTGACTTCTATCCTGGACTTCTTTGAAGTAAAAACAGTTGTGAAAGGGTCTGTATATTTAAGATCCTCACTTGTAATAGATATCTCAGAGATTACTACAAACCTATGAAGGGAAGAATGTTAAAAAGAGTCGAGATTCTGATCTGACAAAACAGTGGGACCTCCATCACCCTCCCCTCCCACAGCCTCCATCGGATGTTTTGCCCATGTGGCAGCTGCGTCTTAATTAGCAGAATTCTTCACTGTACATTTGCCCTGAGGCTGCTTGAGAAAGAACTTGGTCTTAAAAGTCTAGAGAGCAGACAAATAAGAGAATACAGCCTGAGACAATATTTCCCTACTTGTACTTCTAATAGGGATTAATTACTGGATTGGGATTTTAAAGAGACAACCCAAGTAATCAGGGTATTTATCTCCCTGATTTCAGTGTCAGGATCAGAATTGATCACACTGGAAAGCAAGAAAGGTAAACCAGGAAAATAACTGGGGAATTTAATTACTCTGCAGAGTAAGACTAACATGGAAAATTAAAAAAAATTAAGTTCATAATATCAGTTTGAGTTCTCTCAGTAGCAAATTCTGAGGTGACAATTTTTTAATGTTTTTTTATTTTATTTATTTATTTATGTGTATGAGTGTACTGTCTGCATGTAGGTTGGTGCACCTGTGTCGTGCAATGCCGTGGAGGTCAGAATAGGATGTAGGATTCCCCTGGAACTGGAGTTCTCCTGGAACTGGAGTTCTCCTGGAATTGGAGTTACAGAAGGTTCTCAGCCGCCATGAGGATGCTGAGGATCGAGATCAAACCCAGGTCCTCTGCAAGAGCGGTAGGCACTCTTAACCCCTAGGCCATCTCTCCAGTCCCTGAGGTGACAATTTAAGGGTAAAAATTTGTTTGAAAATTTACCTGGAACATCACCTACCTGTAGAAATGTAAAAAGTCAATAAGGAATCAAAAGTCACCGATAAAGATTGCAGAATTATCCACTGGTGCTTTGGAGACGAGTAAAAGACAGGGTAGAGCTAAGCTCAGAGTACCACAAGACAGCACGTGGGTCGAGGTAACAATCCACTGTGTCCCACACATAGATAAGTGGTAAATTCTTTTTCCTGAAGGTTTGAGTCCTTTGGCAGAGGAGTAGGGTAAGGAACACAGTCCTTCTCTCTTGTAGCTCCTGGATTTCTTTAATTGTTTGGAGTCATGAGAATTCAGACAAGGAAGGAGGAAATAAAACTGAAATGAATCAGTGTTTCAAGTTAGTCAGCTTCTCCAGAATATATAGGTCTGTCGTTTTGTAGGATTAGAAAGCCAAAGGCAGCGTTCCTGTACCCGCCATGGTTCCAGGTTGATAGAGCTCTAATTGCAGGAGATGAGTAGGTTCACATTTACTGCAGCACAATGGCAAGCCTCACACTCATCTAGGAGTGTCTGACATGGAGGAGTGCATGTTTTAAGATAGGAGCTAAGAGCCCACTCGGGATGCTTGGAGACACACCCATGCTTATTTCGTGTGTTCTACAAAAGCCTTTCATATTCACATAGTTCCTTGGATCCCAGAGCACCCAGAGTGGGTTTGCTGGTTACATTTGGACAGAGTGAACACTAGTCCCCAGGCAGCTTCACCATTGTGGGAAGAAGGGCCCATCTGCAGGTGCTTAGGGGTCAAGGGCAGTACACACAACCCTGAACGTAAGATGTGCAATGCAATTTCCCAGTAAACTCTAGAGATAGCTTTTATCTTACTTTGTAAATGAGAAAAATAAAAAAAAAACAGATAAATCATCCCATTGGCTTTTCTCCTAAGAGGCACTGACACAGCACTCTTACTGGACTGTATATTCTAGGGTGGTTATACAATTTGTGCTTACACAGTTTTAAACACATTAAATCCAGTCTTTTCCTTTGCAACTAGACATATTAGTACATCAGATGACTGCCCATTAGAGCAGACATTGACAAAGCCACTATGTCCATGAGTAGATATTTTGATCTGAAGCAACTTGAGGACTGATGCAGCATGCTTTCACAAAATCTCTCAAAGGATTCCATTGTTCATTTTGATATCGAGTCCCAAATCAGCATCTTTTATATGAATTCAGTATTCAGTTTCATTTTGATCTTATTATTTCTATCCTTAAGACTGATTAAAAAGCTGGGCGTAGTGCTGCATGCCTTTAATACTAGCACTTAGGAGGTCGAGGCAGGTGGATCTTTGTGAGTTCAAAGCCAGCCTGGTCTACAGAGTGAGTTCCAAGACAGCTGGGGCTACAGGGAGACCCTGTCTCGAAAAGATAAAAAAGAAAAAAAAAAGACTGATTAAAAAAAAAAAAAAACACTTACTATAAGGAATTTTGAAGATTTAAATGGAATTGTAGCTATAAAACTGCTTAGGGCACTCTTTGGGGTAGAGATAATAATGAAAAAGAAACAGATCTTTGTTAACATTGTTCATGGCAAATTTGTGATCCTGAGTGGTGATTGCTTGATTAAGTCATTGAATAAGTCATTTCCTAAGCTCTAACACAACAATGATAACATTGACATCACATCAAAATTTGCCTTTTCCCTCATGAGTAGTTATATTATTATTACGCCAACAAATATATCCTTCCATCTACCGCAGGTGAGCCCAACTCTGGAACTAAGGCATTCCCAGACTCAAATATCAGCTGTCACAGGCAGTTACCCATTCATCTTAAAGATCAGGAAGGCAGAGTTATCGAAATTGTGTTCCGGAGCTGGAGAGATAGCCTAACGGTTAAGAGCGCTGACTGCTCTTGCAGAGGACCTGGGTTCGATCCCCAGCACCCACATGGCGGCTGAGAACCGTCTGTAACTCCAATTCTTTTTTTTTATTTATTTATTTAATTTTTATTGATGCTTTGCGCACTTCGCACATCATTTTCCAACTCAGATCAGGCATATTTCCCTTTCCCCTCCCCCCCCCCCCCCCCCCACCCCATCCCAGATCATGCATTCCACCACAACCGTCCTGCATCTCTCTCTCAGTTTCTTTTTTTTTTCCTTTTTTAGCTATAAGTGATAATTCATGAGTACAAGCATCCTTCGTGCAAAACCAATCTGCATGCTGTTGTGCTGTATCTCCAATTCTAGGAGAACTCCAGTTCCAGGGTAATCCGACACCCTCTTCTGACCTCTGTGGCGTTGCACAACACGGGTGCACCAACCTACATGCAGACAATACATTTATACACATATGAAAATAAATTTTAAAAAATTAAAACAAAGAAATTGTGTTCCTAGACACACTTGTCTGAGCTTGGAAATATCGAAACATATTCCATAGACTGACTCCAAAGGGGGAAAGTATAAGAGAACATCTTGTTCTGTATAGATAAATTATAGTCTTCAAAGAGGTCAGAAACAAAAAAGGTCAGACATTAACAAGCATAGCTACTGAGTGGCAGCCCAGGCTACCAAGGACTGAAGTTGTTAGCCTTCAGGCAAGAAGTAATCTTATTTGAACCTCTGCTCAATCCCCAAGGCCTGGTGGAAATGCATAAGGAAAACATTAGATGCTGAACCTGATTTGATAGAATCTTGATGCAAATCAGAAAATTCAAATAGTCAAGTCAGTGAGCCCACCACAGCATATGGCCTATTTATAAATAATTTTAAAAAGACAAAACAGTGTACAGAAAAGATAAGGACATTTCTTTTTTAAGCCAATTTTTAGTGAAGCTTTGTGCATTTCATACAAAATTTCTAATCAAATCCAGACCCATTTCCCCTTCTTTACTCCCCCCACCCCACCAGAGCTCATGCTTCTGCCAAACATGTTTTTCATCTTTTTCTCAGTCTATTTTAAAATTTTCGATGCAGAAGTTTACTGTTTCGAGCAGAAGTTCACTGTTTCAGTGAGTTCTTTGACCCAGTCTTTTTGTTGTTGTTCCTTCCAATTTGCATCACTCCAAAATATGCATACATGCATGCCACATATTTCATAGGCTTTAGCATCTTCAGCTTATGAGGTTTATTTTTCTTTATTGGGCTGAAAGATGTCATGTTTGAAGGCTCATCCTTGGCAAGCCCAGACAACCATCAGTTCTGCCCTTGTGCTCTACACTTGGGTTTTCCCTTCCCATGGTCACTAAATGAGGTTCAGTAAGCAATGTGTCCTGTCTTGATCTTCCAGTACTGGTCTCTGTGATACAGCCTGGGTAGTCCAACAATGGCAGTCTATACTCTGAAGAGGCTGAAATCCCAGTAGTAGCTCAGTCCACAAGCTGGATAAGAAAGGTTCTTAGAGGGTATGAAGTCTAATGTAATTTTCAACATCAGTAAATCAAGGCTGAGCAATCTTGAAGGCTCGAGTGAACATTGAGTGGCAAATTCAGTCTTCTCTCCTATTCATAGATTACATTGGGCTTCCATCAGATGTTGTAGGCTCCAAAGGATTTCTTAAAGCTCTGTTCTTGATTATATAAGATTATAGTCAATAGGACAACAAGGTGTGGTTTAGTATTAACTACTTGCAAACTCATGGGTATTTATTTAACTGGACACTAAAATCCATCAAACTGCTCCTGCCCAAAGAACATGAAGACTTATAGATAATTGTAAGCCAGCCACATTTCAACAAAACGCCATGCTTAACTGTTCAAATATATAACAAGTGATTATATTCTAAGAGCAATTCAGCTAATTACATTGCATTAAAAAATTAGGAATAAATTAATTCTAAAAGCAAAGTATAGACTCAAGATTTCCATGTAACAGCTTGGGCATAAATATTTAATGCATATGAGATCTTTGATGGGGAATGTTTGGCAAACATTCACTTGGGAATGGAATCAACAAATTATATGATAATTGCTTTTGTGAGGCTTGGTTCAAGAAATAGAAAAAAATATGCACTTGAATATTTCAAGAGTCAACTTATTCCCAGGCCTAATTGCTTTAAAAATGTAATTCACTGTATGGAATTCCTATATATAATATTTTTATTTCTCTTCTTTATATACTTTATTTTCCATTGTTTAAATTGTACTTGTTTTCTAGTTGACAATTGAACAATTGAGCATACAGGATAGAAAAGTGACGTAGAAAGTGCAGCGGCATAAGCATGCATTGTGTGGTGAATTCACCAAGCTCATTCATATCTCCACCATTTCACATGTGTATCAGTTTTATCTTAGAACATTTTAAATCAACTCTCATTTTAAAATATCAAAAGCATTGTTATTAAATATAGTTGTCATGATAAGTAGTAGATCTCTTGAGCTGATTCAAAATTTTCAGCAAACATTTCTACTTGGTGTTCAACGTCTCCCTAATACCTCTCTGGTGGGATTTGGTATCAGTGTACTCTTTGTTTATGTGAGTTTTACTTTGCGGGGATTCTATGTAAAAATGAAATGGTGTTTCATTTGTCCTGTGGCTTATGTCATGATGTCCACCATCTCTGAGCTCGTCACTGTGACAAGTGTCTCTTCTTGCTAAACAGAGAATAGATTTACTTGGATTTTCAACTTTCTCTGTGTGTGTGTGTATGTGTGTGTGTGTGTATGTGTGTGTGTGTGACACATTTTGTTATTCATCCTTTCTGATAGACTGAGATGGACATAGAGTTGATATTCTGTCAGCTACAGACACTAGTGTTGCTGACAACACGAGGGTGAAAATGCCTCTGACACTTTGTTCCCATTTTCTCTGGAAATACAGCCAGATTTGGGACTGTTGGTTCTTATTTTTAGTTTCTTTTTTTTTTAATTTAATTTTTATTGATGGTTTGTGCATTTCGTACATCATTTTCCAATTCAGATCAGGCATATTTCCCTTTCCCTTCCCCCCCACCCCCGCCCCATCCCAGATCATGTATTCTGCCATAACTGTCCTGCATCTTTCAGGTTTTTTTTTTCATTTTTTAGCTATAAGTGATAATCCATGAGTATAAGCATCCTTCGTGCAAAACCAATCTACAGACTGTTGTGCCCAAACCTCCACAGTCCCACCATTCAGTGGGGGGTGACAGGTTGTTTGTTCAATCAAGTTGATCAAATGAGTGTCCAGACTACATAGCTGTAGTTTCACCATTCACCCCAATCGCAGCCCTTACATTCTACCACGCCCCCTCTTCCGCAGGTTGTTCCCTAGGCTTAGAAAAGGGGCACAGGTGGATGAGAGGTAAAACAGTCCACTCTCTCTGGAGCTGTTGACTTGGACTCTGGTCAATTCTGGCTGTTTCCTTTCATGGGCTGACAGTTTGTCCAGGAATAACCTTTCGATCCTACTAATGAAGAACAAGCAATTAGATATATAGGTATTTAAGCAGCACTAATAGTTATGGTAGGTTACTTTAGCATAGACACATGTTTGGATATGTTCAGAACCAAATATAATACTAAAGTTCTTGGGCTATGCACTTAGGCAAAGTAATTAATGCAGGAGCTCTGACACAGCAATGGATTTTCTACCAGGGGAGGTTGGCCAGGGGTCCAAGGCCCCACAAAAGGTAAGGGCTCCTTGCCCCAAGTTGGGATACCTGCAGGAGAAGAGGCGATAAGACCTGCTGCCGAAGACCTGACGTTAACATGGGAGGGATGTATTGAGACCGCACATGCAAGTGTAAAGAGGGCCTCTGGAATTCAGAGAGTGTTATCCAAAGGCCACTAAACCATAAGCAAATACGGGTCTCCCTGAGTCAAGCAAGATCTACGTCAGCACCAGCTACACTCACCTCCCTCCCTGGAAATACTGGGCAGCAGAGCAGCCATGTGCCTGTTTATCAAATCTAATTGGCTATTGGCTCTCTCCTTGGAGGAATAACCCATGGCTGTGCCACAAGCCTACATCCTCTACAGGTTAGGAGATGTTATAAGCCACAGTAAGACCCTGTCATATTTATCAGGGGGTAAAAATGTAATTCATGGATTAACTTATTTTTAGTTTCTATGTTAAAAAGGAAACAGAGTGTTAGGTAAAACTCTGGGATCTAATAAGATGTGATTCCAACACAGCTTTCTCATGATTCTCAGGATGACTTTGAATAAGCAGTTTAGCTCTCCGAATACCTCAGTGTCAGCACAACAAAACTGTTTCAGAGAGGACTGAGGCTGCCTCTCAAGCTTCCAGCCAAACTTGGCAATATGTAAGAGTCCCTATTGTACTCTGTTTGAAGGCACGAAGGGGTCCTGAACAGCAGTTGAGGCTTGGCACTTTGAGACTCAAGTTATTATTGAAGGTATGGCCTTAACTGAAGACCCCAGGATTGAAAGGGTCATGGAGAGAAACTGAGCCTTGGTTCCAGGAGGCAGGGGGGTGGGGAGTCCATGAAAAGGCTCTAGGGGAGGACATTGGTAAAGATGCAGTCTCAGTTGTAGTGGTGGCCCTAAGTGTGTAGATGCTAGGTCTATGGGTTGACCACCAAGGAGAGCAGCAAGTGTGGAGTGAAGCCTGCCTAAGACCACCAGGCAAGTTGTGTTTGCTTCCCTGGTAGAACCAGATAAGTGGTGCTGCCCAAGCCCTTTGGATCGCCAAAGCTATGTGTTAGTCCAGGATACAGGATGCTGGGGAATTCATGTGTTAGTCCAGGATACTGGATGCTGGGGAATTCATGGGTTAGTCCAGGATACTGGATGCTGAGCAATTCATGTGTTAGTCCAGGATATTGGATGCTGGGGAATTCATGTGTTAGTCCAGGATACTGGATGCTGGGGAATTCATGTGTTAGTCCGGGATACTGGATGCTGGGGAATTCATGTGTTAGTCCAGGATACGGATGCTGGGAATTCATGTTAGCCAGGATACTGGATGCTGGAATTCATGTGTTAGTCCAGAACTGGATGCTGGGATATGGTTCCAATTGGATGCTGGGAATTCATTGTTAGTCCAGGATACTGGATGCTGGGGAATTCATGTGTTAGTCCAGGATACTGGATGCTGGGGAATTCATGTGTTAGTCCAGGATACTGGATGCTGGGGAATTCATGTGTTAGTCCAGGATACTGGATGCTGAGGAATTCATGTGTTAGTCCAGGATACTGGATGCTGGGGAATTCATGTGTTAGTCCGGGATACTGGATGCTGGGGAATTCATGTGTTAGTCCGGGATACTGGATGCTGAGGAATTCATGTGTTAGTCCAGGATACTGGATGCTGGGGAATTCATGTGTTAGTCCAGGATACTGGATGCTGGGGAATTCATGTGTTAGTCCAGGATACTGGATGCTGGGGAATTCATGTGTTAGTCCAGGATACTGGATGCTGGGGAATTCATGTGTTAGTCCAGGATACTGGATGCTGGGGAATTCATGTGTTAGTCCGGGATACTGGATGCTGAGCAATTCATGTGTTAGTCCAGGATACTGGATGCTGCGCAATTCATGTGTTAGTCGGGATACTGGATGCTGAGGAATTCATGTGTTAGTCCAGGATACTGGATGCTGGGGAATTCATGGTTAGTCCAGGATACTGGATGCTGGGAATTCATGTGTTAGTCCAGGATATTGGATGCTGGGGAATTCATGTGTTAGTCCGGGATACTGGATGCTGGGAATCATGTGTTAGTCCAGGATACTGGATGCTGGGAATTCATGTGTTAGTCCAGGATACTGGATGCTGGGGAATTCATGTGTTAGTCCAGGATACTGGATGCTGCGCAATTCATGTGTTAGTCCAGGATACTGGATGCTGGGGAATTCATGTGTTAGTCCAGGATACTGGATGCTGAGCAATTCATGTGTTAGTCCGGGATACTGGATGCTGAGGAATTCATGTGTTAGTCCAGGATACTGGATGCTGGGGAATTCATGTGTTAGTCCGGGATACTGGATGCTGGGGAATTCATGTGTTAGTCCAGGATACTGGATGCTGGGGAATTCATGTGTTAGTCCAGGATATGGATGCTGGGAATTCATGTGTTAGTCCGGATATGGATGCTGGCGAATTCATGTGTTAGTCCAGGATATGGATGCTGGGAATTCATGTGTTAGTCCGGGATACTGGATGCTGGGGAATTCATGTGTTAGTCCGGGATACTGGATGCTGAGCAATTCATGTGTTAGTCCGGGATACTGGATGCTGAGCAATTCATGTGTTAGTCCGGGATACTGGATGCTGGGGAATTCATGTGTTAGTCCAGGATACTGGATGCTGCGCAATTCATGTGTTAGTCCAGGATACTGGATGCTGGATTCATGTGTTAGTCCGGGATACTGGATGCTGAGCAATTCATGTGTTAGTCCGGGATACTGGATGCTGAGGAATTCATGTGTTAGTCCAGGATACTGGATGCTGCGCAATTCATGTGTTAGTCCAGGATACTGGATGCTGGAGAATTCATAAGTTAGTCCAGGATACTGGATGCTGGGGAATTCATGTGTTAGTCCAGGATACTGGATGCTGCGCAATTCATGTGTTAGTCCAGGATACTGGATGCTGAGCAATTCATGTGTTAGTCCGGGATACTGGATGCTGGGGAATTCATGTGTTAGTCCGGGATACTGGATGCTGGGGAATTCATGTGTTAGTCCAGGATACTGGATGCTGCGCAATTCATGTGTTAGTCCAGGATACTGGATGCTGAGCAATTCATGTGTTAGTCCAGGATACTGGATGCTGCGCAATTCATGTGTTAGTCCAGGATACTGGATGCTGGGGAATTCATGTGTTAGTCCAGGATACTGGATGCTGGGGAATTCATGTGTTAGTCCAGGATACTGGATGCTGCGCAATTCATGTGTTATCCGGGATACTGGATGCTGGGGAATTCATGTAGTCCAGGATACTGGATGCTAGCAATTCATGTGTTAGTCCAGGATACTGGATGCTGAGCAATTCATGTGTTAGTCCGGGATACTGGATGCTGGGGAATTCATGTGTTAGTCCAGGATATTGGATGCTGGGGAATTCATGTGTTAGTCCAGGATATTGGATGCTGGGGAATTCATGTGTTAGTCCAGGATACTGGATGCTGGGGAATTCATAAGTTAGTCCAGGATACTGGATGCTGCGCAATTCATGTGTTAGTCCAGGATACTGGATGCTGCGCACTTCATGTGTTAGTCCGGGATACTGGATGCTGGGGAATTCATGTGTTAGTCCAGGACACTGGATGCTGAGAAATTCATGTGTGAGTCCGGGATACTGGATGCTGCGCAATTCATGTGTTAGTCCAGGATACTGGATGCTGAGCAATTCATGTGTTAGTCCGGGATACTGGATGCTGAGCAATTCATGTGTTAGTCCAGGATACTGGATGCTGAGCAATTCATGTGTTAGTCCGGGATACTGGATGCTGGAATTCATGTGTTAGTCCGGGATACTGGATGCTGGAATTCATGTGTTAGTCCGGGATACTGGATGCTGGGGAATTCATGTGTTAGTCCAGGATACTGGATGCTGAGGAATTCATGTGTTAGTCCGGGATACTGGATGCTGAGCAATTCATGTGTTAGTCCAGGATACTGGATGCTGGGGAATTCATAAGTTAGTCCAGGATACTGGATGCTGCGCAATTCATGTGTTAGTCCAGGATACTGGATGCTGAGCAATTCATGTGTTAGTCCAGGATACTGGATGCTGAGCAATTCATGTGTTAGTCCAGGATACTGGATGCTGAGCAATTCATGTGTTAGTCCAGGATACTGGATGCTGAGCAATTCATGAGTTAGTCCAGGATACTGGATGCTGAGCAATTCATGTGTTAGTCCAGGATACTGGATGCTGGGTAATTCATAAGTTAGTCCAGGATACTGGATGCTGGGGAATTCATGTGTTAGTCCAGGATACTGGATGCTGCGCAATTCATGTGTTAGTCCAGGATACTGGATGCTCGCAATTCATGTGTTAGTCCGGATACTGGATGCTGAGCATCATGTGTTAGTCCAGGATACTGGAGCTGGGGAATTCATGTGTTAGTCCAGGATACTGGATGCTGGGCAATTCATGTGTTAGTCCAGGATACTGGATGCTGAGAAATTCATGTGTTAGTCCAGGATACTGGATGCTGGGGAATTCATAAGTTAGTCCAGGATACTGGATGCTGGGGAATTCATGTGTTAGTCCGGGATACTGGATGCTGGGGAATTCATGTGTTAGTCCAGGATACTGGATGCTGAGCAATTCATGTGTTAGTCCGGGATACTGGATGCTGGGGAATTCATGTGTTAGTCCAGGATACTGGATGCTGAGGAATTCATGTGTTAGTCCAGGATACTGGATGCTGGGAATTCATGTTAGTCCGGATACTGGATGCTGAGGAATTCATGTGTTAGTCCAGGATATTGGATGCTGGGGAATTCATGTGTTAGTCCAGGATATTGGATGCTGGGGAATTCATGTGTTAGTCCAGGATACTGGATGCTGGGGAATTCATGTGTTAGTCCAGGATACTGGATGCTGGGGAATTCATGTGTTAGTCCAGGATACTGGATGCTGAGCAATTCATGTGTTAGTCCGGGATACTGGATGCTGAGCAATTCATGTGTTAGTCCGGGATACTGGATGCTGAGCAATTCATGTGTTAGTCCGGGATACTGGATGCTGAGCAATTCATGTGTTATTCCGGGACACTGGATGCTGAGCAATTCATGTGTTAGTCTGGGATACTGGATGTGGAGCAATTCATGTGTTAGTCCGGGATACTGGATACTGAGCAATTCATGTATTAGTCCAGGATACTGGATGCTGAGCAATTCATGTGTTAGTCCAGGATACTGGATGCTGAGGAATTCATGTGTTAGTCCAGGATACTGGATGCTGAGGAATTCATGTGTTAGTCCAGGATACTGGATGCTGAGGAATTCATGTGTTCAGATTTTTGTTTTTCACTGATGAGCCCTGTTCCTTTCCTCTGAGAGCAAGTAAGTATGTAAATTACTTTGGATTTTTCCAGGATCCAATAGTTAAAGAGCCTTTGTATGTTAAATTCTTTAAGTTTCAAATGCTATGGAATTTAAAGTTGCACTATCTTTTATGATAATAATGTAAAGCCATGGGGACAAAAAAAGGAAAAGTTATGGTTTAAAGTCATGGGTTTCTGTGTCAAAGTTGACAAGAGGTAGCATTTCTTAGTCTTTTCTCATCAATGTGCATTCTTGGGAGGAGGCAACCTCCATTACAGCTGAGTAACTGTGCCCATCAGGTTGTCCTCTGGCCACACCCGTGAGGCATTTTCTTGACTGTGACTGACATAGGATCGAGTAGCCCACTGTGGAAGGTGCCATCCACTGCAGGTGGGCCTCTACTGGGTATGGAAAGCAGCTGAACATGACCACAGAAAGCAAGCAAGTAACAGGTGTTCTCCCTCAGTTCTGCTCCAGTTCCTGCTCCCACGTTCCTGCCTAGGCCTCCCTTGAGGATAAACTATGACCTGTGAGTATAAATAAATCCTCCCTCCCAAACGTAGCTTATGGGTATGGTGTTTATCACAGCAACAGACAGCAGTTAGAGTACAATAACCTAGAAATGTAGACTACAGGGAGTATCCTTGGCCTATAAACCTGTCTCTTGGCTTAGTAGGGTGAGAATAGGTTAAATGAAACTGAAATGACCCCATCTCCAGAACCTCAAGGCCATTTCTACATTTTTCCAATCTATTTTACATATCCTGGTTTTTCCTCAGAAATTTTGAGTGAATTTCATTTACAATTGTGCCTTAGCCTACATACATCAACAATTAGGTTGTGCTATGTCAGAGACTGTCAAGGAGTGTCAGAAGTAAGAGCACTGATGAACCATCACCTTTTCATGCTGGGGCAACATCTTCCTCTCCATCCTGAAGGGAGTGTTTGGTGTACAGGATGCGCAGGTGGAAATGCTCATTTGGGGTCTTAGCTGATTTTGCTGCAATCACATTAGTGCTCTTCTTAATATTTTACCTAGATTTTTTAATTTATAAAATATTATTCTTACTTGACGTAATCCATACTATGAACTCAATTGCTCAATTATGGAAAGGTACATCCTGACATTGGGGCTGCAATGTTTGTAAGTCTTTGTTTCAGCTAGTCCTTCATGTCTAACGTTCACCTTCAGGGCCCCAGGGTCACTCAAATAATTGACTCTGGACTTTCAAGATGATAGAAGGAAGGAAGGGAGTTGCTGTCATCCCACATACAGTTATTGCCTGGTTTCCTATGTTTCTGCTTCATTCATTATTTCTTGCTTCTAGGATTGTAAACAAGAGCTCCCTTTGAGAATGACTGTGGTTCTGTATAAGGTATCTGCTCAGTCACTTCTGCTGTGTGGTATAATACATTCCCTGCAAATTTAAAATGTAATATTACAAAACCAGCACTTTGAACATAGAATGAGTTTCTGTTCATCTTTAAACAACTTTAGCACATGTTCATTTTTAACACACTGGAAAAGAAAATGGCAACGAAAGGATTTTAGAAGTGGGAAGTGAGAGGAAAGACAGGCTGGGCAATAAAGGAGAAAACTAATGAAAGAGGTACTTAATAAAAGTCAGACACTAATGTCTTATCACATATAATACAGTTGAAAATATTTTATTTTGTAATTTAAAATATGTAACGCTGTGGGAAAATCCAGTTTAAGTTAGGTCTGAATGGACTAGCATTCCAACCAGTGACCCCTAGTGCATAAGTGTGATTCATGGGACCTCCCTGGCCAAACCCATGGAGTGGGATGTGGTGACACAAAGATCTGGGATTAGGCTCTGGGAAGTGAATTCACATTGCTTATAAAAACTGGGCCATTTTGAATAATGTCTCTGTATTTGGATACCTTACCATGTGTCTGTGTGCTGTGTTTTCCCATGTGGGTTTTCTACATGGCTCACCATGGGAATAAATGGGATGATTCACAAATGATACCCAGAATGAGGCTGAAGAAAATCCTGAAAAATTTGGTATGCAAACCTCACAACCTTACCTTTTAACTATCAACCTCTTTCCCTCTTTCCTAAAATCTGTCCTGTGCCATGGAGCTGCCTCTCCTGCTTGGTCGGATGGATGGGAGGCTAATCTGGAACCATATGGCTTTGCATGCATGGAGGAAACTGGCATATGCCTGGCCTGGTTCTTTTTTGTCTGCACATGTGGATGCCATAGAGACTGGCAAATAGCTGGACTGGCTCTGCTTTGGCTTGGAAATGAGCATCCTATCTATCCCCCCAGGCATGTGCCTCCTAACTTAGCCACTCCTGAAGGCTATAAAAGCCAGAGACTTCCAGGCTGAGTCTAACCTTCAAGGCTTCCTAGCCAGGCTTGACCTTGGAATCATTGTTCATAATTTCACAGGCCTAAAACAAAACTTTGGCTTCTAATTTCCAAAAACTTGTCTTCCCCACCCCTGTTGTGGAAAACTGGTTCTGCAACGTGGCAGGATGAACTTCAGCTTACCTCCTCATATATCAATTTCCCTGAAGCTTGCTTAAGTGCTCAGCCTAAAGGCTGGAGTCCTCTCCCTTCTAATGCAAATTAGGGGCTTTTACAGTAACTATACTACAGGGACAAGAGCATTTTTTGGGGGGGAGTGTAAGAAGAATCAAACATTTTATTGTAGTTTTGGTACAAAGTAAATAGAAATATCTAAGAACTATACTGTATAATGAATGACTTATTGATGAATAAAACTCCAATGTAGAACAATTCTGCCTAAGAAATGCAAAGGGGAATGACTAAAATAAGAGATAATCATGTACTTTTCAGTAACAGAAAAACAAAATAATGTGGAAGGGCAATGATTTTTTTTTTAATTTTATTTATTTCTGTATGTGTATGAATGTACTGTCTGCATGCAGGTCTGTGCACCCCCTTTGTGCAATGCCGCGGAGGTCAGAAGAGGGTGTCAGATTCCCCTGGAACAGGAGTTCTCCTGGAATTGGAGTTTCAGACGGTTCTTGGCCGCCATGTGGGTGCTGGGGATCGAACCCGGGTCCTCTGTAAGAGCGGTCGGCACTCTTAATCGCTAGGCCATCTCTCCAGCCCAGGGCAATGATTTCTAAGAGTGGTAAAGAGATGACCTTCTCAGTCAGCTGAGAAAAGGTTCTTTAAGTTCCATTTTGAATAACACATGTTCCTTGCTTGGTGTCCATCAGCTAATTCAACATCATTTCTTCTCCTATTGCTCATTTTAGAGATCATTAGTGGATTGTTGAATAATGACTTAATGGTAAACAGGCATCCTATACTTCATTGTCATAATACTTAACTAAGATTATTTGACTATTATTTCTTTAATTTTAGGCCCAATGCATCATAAAGACAGGGCAAGCTTTACCATTCTACTGCTAAATCAGTAGGCGTATTATAGTGGCATGTATTAGCACATAAGCATCGAAATTCGACATTATTGGAACACGTTAATCATGTGACATCCCTTCCTTCACTATATCTAGTCATCATCTCCATAGCAATCAAAGCATTCTGTTAACAATACCAAGTGGTGTTTGGTGTTGAGTGGGTGCAGAGATGATGGTAAGGGTGGTGGGTGGACAATAATTCAGTTTTTAGATTCAGTCTCACTGTGAGGTTGGAGGACTCACTTAGAACCCCAGTGGCTCCTGTCTAGATGCAGATCATTGCCATGCAGTTCCTGTGTTAGTTACTTTTCCCTTGACTCTATGTCAAAACAATGTATCTGGTAACTAGTCTGAGAAGTGGCATTGATTGCATCTACTGGACTGTTTCTTAGAATTGATTTGGTAAGCACAGATCTTACTCCAGAGGCAGAAGTTGCAGCGTATATGCAATAAGAGAGAGCCCATTGTGGCTAACTGCTACACTGTGCACACACATGTAAGAAAGACTGTTTTGTTTTAAGTAAAGTAAAACAAAAATGAGCTAAAACTTCGTTACTAAGATAAAAAAGTGTAAACCTGGAACAATAGGGGACCTGGCTTATGAAGCTTCAAAGGGAGGTGAAGACTCTTCAGGGCAAGGGGCTGGAGAGATGGCTCAGAGTTAAGAGCACTGGCTTTTCTGGCATAGGATGTACGTTCAGTTCCCATCACCCATATGGCAGCTAACAACTGTCCATAACTCCAGTTCAAGGGGCTCTGATGCTCTCTTCTGCCCTCCATGGGCACTGCACAACACTGCTGCCCTTACCTGCATGAAGGCAATACACTTATCCACATAAAATAAAATGATAAATAAAATATTTTTAGAAAGATTTTTTGTAAGTGATATCTTTGTGCTTTACTGGGATAATTGATGCTGATCATCTGGGACTGAAAATCACCTCTGAGTAGTAAGAGACCAGCATCATCAAGCTGAAATCTTCAGGAAAGTATTTCCTCAGAGTCAGCACATAGAAGCTGTGGTCCCAAGGGGGCCCAAGGCACTACCTCTAGCTGAAGCAGGACTCGGTAATATGTAAGAGTGTTCTACATGACAGTGGTTTTGAAGACAGGAAGCTATAATGACCCCAAGTTGGTTTTGTTTAGAGATTTCCTCACAGCAATAGAAAGCAAACTACAAAAAATATATATCATGATGCATCCTGGTTTTCTGTCCCAAGGGATTCCCCATCTCTACCCCAGAGCAAGAGATAGACAGCATCATAGTAAATAGTGTTTTTGACCACTCCCCTCTGTGTCTCTCTCATTTGTCTTACAAACCATAGACTAACTATGCCAAAGACAGAGTTAAACTTTAAAAAGAAATTAGAGTTACTCTATAAAATATCTGGAAAAAATTCTACCAAGTTTTATTCAAAGGAAAAGCTGGCACTCTGCCAGAGATTAGAGAGGAGAATAATAACTTAATGTGTGGTTTCTGTCAGTCTAGATAGGATTCTGGATCATAAAATGCTATTGGTAGTTAAAGCTCCACAGAAATCCTGAGATTTTTGTAAATTTACTATGCTTATTTCCTTAACTCTGAGCTTTAGTGTAGAGATATATGCTTTGTTGAATGCATGAGAATTTTCTGTTCTATATTTGCAATTACTTTGTACTTTTCAAACTATCTTAAAATGAGAAGTTATAAAATAGGAGACAGGGAATATAATGTCCTAGGTAATCTGATTTTCTCCACCATTTCTCATAGGGGCTAAGCTGAACTCAGCTGAGATCAGGTTCAGCATGTGATGATGTTTCTACTGAGAAAAAGGAAAATCCAGTAAGGCTTTCTGGAAATCCTTGAGAGTTATTGAAACACAGGATATACTAAAGAAGTCCTCAGAGCAGATCCACACTATGCAGGAAGAGAAAAGTTGAGTTAGTAAGTGACGCAGAAAGCTGAAGGAGCCACGGAAGCAGAAAAAAAGACTCAGAACACTATGAATGGGAGAGACCTCAGATAGCCATGACTACGCTTCTTTGAGAAACTAAGGAGACATGAAAACTGTGGGTCTGTCAGCTCAGAAGACTGACTTAAAATGTCCGAGACACACATCTGTTGGCTAGAGGAGGCAAAGTTAGCCAGGTTGTGAAAGCAAAGTTCAGTGAGGAATGCAGGTGAACAAGAATCCAAACCTGATTAAAGAACAAGGCCACTCCACCCTACCTTCTCAAGCTAAGCAGCATCCTGTATGCTTGATAGAAGAAATGAAATTGTGCATGATTGAACAAATTCTCTCAGCCTTCTCTGGGTCTATGTCACAGTACTACAGTATATAATAAGATCTTATTATATACTGTAGTACTGTGACATAGACAAGGGTATGAGAAAGATGGGACAAGGGTATGAGAAAGATAATGAGTATGGAAAAAAGAGTGAGAGCAATCCCAGATCAGTCTAACAGATGGAGTGCCACATCAACGAGACAATGTGAAGGAAGAGAAAACGAAGAAGCATCAATAAAAGGTGCAGATGTCAATAGGAATCTACTTCAACAATAAATTGCGTATTATATACCTGAGAAAAATATCTGGTTTCAAAATCAAAAATTCACTGAAAGGAAATATCAGCAGGCTTATTACATCAGAAATTAAGAACAGTGAATTTGATAGTAGTTTAAGGGAAATGAATGAGTTAATGCACAAAAGGAAAGAAACTGTTGTATGACTCATTAATAGAGCCATATCAGCTACAAATAATGTGCCTTATGGACCCTAAAGAGGGAAAGAGAGGAGTCATATTTAAGTATAGTTTTTGATGCTATTCATTTGAGTGTATTTCCTGCATGTGTAAATCTACCTGTGTCATGCAATGCCTGCAGGGGTCAAAAGAATGCATTGGCTTCTCTGGAACTGGAGTTGTGGAAGGTTGTTAGCCACCATATGGGTGCTAATACTTGAACCCAGAATCTCAAAGAGCCATCTATTAACCAATGGGCCATCTCTCCAGCTCCAGGGGCCATGTTTGAAATGAAACCTAATAATGGCATCATCCACAAATTCAAGACCCGATGCACACAATGAGGACTTTACCACTTTGCCACCCATCTTGCTTTCTTACCCCAAGCCTTTTTTAACGTTTCCACCCAGGATGCCCATGGGACCATTCCCATGTTTAATAATGTGTAAACTGGAAATACAGAGGCTATCTGGATACCCAGAAAGAAAACCGGTAGGAGATGCCTTCAGTTTCAATGACCCTAAGTAGAGCCAAAGGACAAATCATGAAATCTAATGGAAATATAACATTTTGAATGAACGGCAGTGGGAGGCATGGAGCACAAGATGTTTTTACCAAGATGGCTGCAGGTGGATAAAAGGGAAATAGATGGGCCAGTTTGGCTTCTGCGTTTTGAATGATGGCTGCCATCTTTTAAGGAAGAGGTTCTACTGTGATGTGTGATTAGGTATTCTGAGTAGAATAAGTGAATCAATTCCCTTGGCACTTCCACTGAAATTATAATCAACACCCTCTGCTTTCTCAGTGACAGTGGGAGGCACAATCCCAAGGATGAATATGCTATCATCAATTAATGTGAGTACTAGGAAGAACATGAGGAACAACAGTCATTTTCCTGGAATAAACACAAGTACATTAGTACTTTTGGTTCATTAGTGTCTCTGATTTCTGAATGAGGCTTTCGAAGTTCAATGACAGATTCCTTTGTCCAAGGTCATCAATCAATAGTTGGAAGACCTGATCCAGTTTACATTCAAGCTATCTTTTTCTACAGCATCTGTGCTTGCTATTGCACTTGTACCAGACGTGGTAGCGCATGCCTTTAATCCTAGCACTTGAGAGGCAGAGGCAGGTAGATCTTTGTGAGTTCAAGGCCAGCCTAGTCTACAGAGTGAGTTCCAGGATAGCTGGGGCTACAGGGAGATCCTGTCTCGAAAGACAAAAAAAAAAAGTTAGAAAGGGGAATAGTCACAGGTAAAGGTCAGATGGTGCACTATGGACTCTCAGAAGAAGGAAAAAAAAAAACTACCATTCAATGACAATGAGTTGGGGTTACTGATAATTATTAATAAATGTCTGCATTGTCCAGAAACTTTAATCTCACTCCAAAACAAGATATGCTCATGTTAGTTCACAGAATATGAATCAAATAAATATGCTTCTGATTCCTCCAACCTATTGTCAAAGCCTTGTACCTTGTAACTCATATGGGGAACATCAAGTTCATTGACTTATAGCTCTGCATAAATTCTCCCTGAGGAAGGAGATTAAAATTTGTTATAAGGGGGGGGGGACTTGACTTTCAGGGGAGAATTTATCCCCTATCAATAATTCATGCTTGTCAGTTTTTAATAAGGCTGAATTATGATTAAGTTATAATTATGGATATAAAATATTATGTAAAGCTGTAAGGAACAAACATGAGATGTGCTTATTGAATTAGGCAGTTAAAATTATAACTACTAATGATAAAAGAAAACTCATTTCCTTTTCCACTAAAATATGTTCATTGTCCTGTTATCAAAATATCAGTATGCCGTCCTCCCAACCTAAAGTTCAAAATTTCAGAAAGAGCTTTGTGTCAAAAGAGCATGGAGCCTTTTGAACTTATAAACATGCATTCAAATCTCACTACATTAAACCACATGGCACCAGACTTGGATCTGTTATACCTCATCTCCTACTTTTCACCTTGGTTTCTTTAAACACTAAATGAGGTAAATATTTCTACCTGTGATAGTTGACCTTGGTTGAAGCCAGATGGAACTTAGGATAACTTAAGAGATGATCCTCTGTGTGTGACTATAGGAGCATCTTCAGACACAGTTTAACTGGGGTGGGAAGACCTTCCTGAATGAGACTGATGGGTTACCATGTTCTGAAATGTAGGAATGACTGAAGTATAGAGCACCAGGGAGTTTCAGTATCCACTGTCCTCTGCTTCCTGAGGACTGACACATGTGAGTTGCCTTGTCTTCCTGCCTCATGCCTTCCCTAGCAGTGTTAAGCACACTCTGAAACTCTGAGCCCACAGGAAATTTTCTTTCCTTGTGTTATAGTAGAAATGTCACAGANACTGCTTCCCAAAAACCAGCTTATCACCCGCCACTGTGGACTAAAGTCCAGCAGCCCTCCAGAAATCCCCCTGGCCTTCAGCATTAGATTGGAACTCCTGAGGCATCGAGGCTTATGGACTGAGAAGCCACATATTCTAGGCATCTCCAGTATGCAAGCAGTATCTGTTTGGCTAACCAGCCCCTATCTTGCAAACCCATCACATATATATATATATATATGTGATGGGTTTGCAAGATAGGGGCTGGTTAGCCAAACAGATACTGCTTGCATACTGGAGATGCCTAGAATATGTGGCTTCTCAGTCCATAAGCCTCGATGCCTCAGGAGTTCCAATCTAATGCTGAAGGCCAGGGGGATTTCTGGAGGGCTGCTGGACTTTAGTCCACAGTGGCGGGTGATAAGCTGGTTTTTGGGAAGCAGTGACAAGACAGAGTGACGGTAGGAAGGCAACAGTACTGCTTTTCCATCTGAACTGTTTGTGTCTGGGCTGCCACTGGAAGGTGCTGGCCATTCTGGAGAAATACTTCCCCTCTTATTTAAACTTTCCTGGAAATGTCTTCATAGGCCTAACCAGAGATGTGTGTCTCTTAGCTTATTCCAGATTCAATCAAGTTTACACTGAGATTAGCCATCAACATTTCTGTGCCATACCCTTATGAGAACTCCTCTGCCAGTGGTAAAGAAGGGTACCACTATGTACAGGGAATTTACAGCTCATTTTAACATGATACATGTCCTATTAGAGGCTCAGAGTGAGAGGCAGCGTGGATATACTGGAGCATTAAGAAAACATAATTCAATTCCCAGTTAGAAGTTCATTGAAAGCCTTAAGGTAGGTGTCATTTTCAAAAATGGATTAGGTTTGATGAGTCTTTACGAAGTGTAAAGCATGGTAAAATACGAAGGAGATACTCTAGTCATTATTTTATTTTGGGAAGAAATTCTATTCGTAGAAAAAAGTCTTTTCTATTTTCAATAAGCAATTGGGTTTCTGTTTGCTTTGATGGTCATTTTCAGTGTGAGTGTTGGCCCGGTAAACTTTTCATCTCAGTGATATTATGAATGCCAATCTCCAACCCACTCTTACGATAGATGGTGCCAGGTGGAGGGTAGGTGTATAATAGGCTGCCAGACTCTTAATCACACTGGATGCTAGCTTGCCTTGTTCACCTAGAAATCTTTGCATATATATATATATATATATATATATGCACATGTATACCCATGAGTGTGTGTGTGTGTGTGTGTGTGTGTGTGTGTCTACACGTATGCTTGTTTGTGGATGAACAAACAGCAGCAGCCATTCCTGGCATTAATTCTGCAAAAGTGAACAAGGAAATTGACCTTGCAGGCACTTATTTTTTTGTATGAGAAGATAGATAATAAATATGAACATAACTGAATGTACTCAGGATGTACATGAAAAACAAAAAAACAGGATAATTCAGTCAGAGAAAAATGAGCTGCTCTTGGAGGAACAGAAGTGTCCTTTGGAAGGTGTGGCGGTTGACCTGGGAATTGAGTGAAAGTAATCAGAGTTCTAGGCCAAGATGCAGAGCCAATAGTTTGCAAAAAGTTCTCAGGTTAAAGATAAGAGAGCATGCCATAATTTAAATTGTGTTTTAGTTTAATAAGAGTTCCCGTGCTGCTTCCCACAGTGGTTGGATGAGTTTGGATTCCCACCAGCATGGAATGAGTGCTCCCCTTCCTCCACATCCACAACAGCACTTGGTGACTTTTGTTCTTTTGATCTTAGCCAGTCTGACTGGTGTAAGATGGTAATCTTAAAGTGGTTTCATCTGCATTTATCTAATTACTAACAATGCAGAGAACTTTTAGAAGTGCTTCTTAGCCATTTTTATTTCTTCATTGGAGAATTCTCTGTTTGGGTCTATAGCCAATCTTTCATTAGATCATTTTTTCTTTTTTTTTTTACTTCTTTGTAATATTCTGGATATTACTCCTCTGTCAGATTTGTAGCTGGTAAAGATTTTCTCCCACTCAGTGGGTTTCCTCTTCACTTCCTTGGCTGTTTCTTTTCTTTTTTTTTTTTTAGAGCTGTTTTTTTTTAACGTTTTTTTTTTTTTATGCTTTGTGCATTTCATACATCATTTTTCAGTTCAGTTTAGACACATTCCCCTTTTCCTTCTCCCAACCCCACCTCACTTCATGCATTCTGCCATAACTGTCCTGCATCTTTCTCTCAGTTTTTTTTTCATTTTTTACCTATAAGTGATAATCCATGAGTACAAGCATCCTTCATGTAAAACCAATTTGCAGGCTGTTGTGCCGAAACCCCCACAGCCCCACCGTCCAGTGGGGGGTGAGGGGTTGTATGTTCAATCAAATTGATCAAATGAGTGTCCAGACTACATTGCTGTAGTTTCACCTTTCACCCCAATCGCAGCCCTTACATTCTACCATGCCCCCTCTTCCACAGATTGTTCCCTAGGCTTAGAAAAGGGGCACAGGTGGATGAGAAGCAAAACAGTCCACTCTCTCTGGAGCTGTTGTCTTAGACTCTGGTCAGTTCTGGCTGTTTCGTTTCATGGGCTGACAGTTTGTCCAGGAATAACCTTTTGATCCTACTAATGAAGCACAAGCAATTAGATATATAGGTATTTAAACAGCACTAATAGTTATGGTAGGTTACTTTGGTATAGACACATATGTTTGGATGATATGTTAATCCATGAATTACATTTTTCCTTGTTAAATATGACAGGGTCTTACTGTGGCTTATAACATCTCCTAACCTGTAGAGGATGTAAGTTTCTGGCATCAGCCATGGGTTATTCCTCCAAGGAGAGAGCCAATAGCCAATTACATTTGGGATATACAGGCATATGGCTGCCTCTGTTGCACAGTATTTCCAGAAAGGTGAGGTGTAGCTGGTGCTGACGGTGGAGTCTTGCTTGACTCAAGGAGACCTGTATTTGCTTTATTGGTTTAGTGGCCTTTGGTAACACTCTCTGGTATTCCAGAGGCCATCTGTACACTTGCATGTGTGGTGTCAATACATCTTTCCCATGTTAATGTCAGGTCTTCGGCAGCAGGGCCTTATCGCTTGTCTTCTTGCAGGTATCCCAGTTTAGAGGCAAGGAGCATTTACCTTTTGTGGGGCCTTGGATAATAATCCATTGCTGATGTCAGAGCTCCCGTATTAATATATTTTGCTTAAGTGCATAGCTTAAGGACTTTAGTATTATATTTCGTTCTGAACAGAGAATAATCCTTTTCACAGTTCTTATGTCTATTAGTCAATTAAAGAAGGCAGTTTTACCGGTTTTATAAGAGATTACCTCTATAATAGTTGTCTCCAATTTACAGTTGGAGAGCGACCTCATCATTATCATATTTCTCCTTGTTCTATGGGGGGGGAGGCAAGAAAGTCTCTCATATCAAAACCTTTGTGGCACCTAGAAGGTAAGTTTCATTATAAATAGTTGCTACAAGTAAGATCCACAGAGGGGTTCGATGTTTGTAGCAATCTGAGGCTTTTTTTCCTTTCAATGTTCAGACGGGTCAACCTTTCAGGTGGCACTTTCTGGTACATCCTACTCAATGCAAAGCTGTATCTTATCTTTCTCAGCCCTTAAGTTGGTGACATTTTGTTCTGTTGGAACCCACAAATCTTTTCCCGTAGTTAGTTTTAAGATTTGAATTGCAAGGTTTTTGATGAAAAGGTTTCATGTCTATCTATATCCCCCCCTTTTTTTTAACCCATGAGTCTCCAGAAGACAGTTGTATTATACATAACTATAGGGTGGAATCAAGGCACAGATTTCATCAAATTCACCCATGTTGTTTTGGGTGACTATATATGACTAACTTGGGAAGCAAACTTAATTTTTACATTAAATCATCTTAAAGAGAATGCTACAAGGTGATACTGTACTGTAGAAAAACTGTAGTTTAATGAGGTCACACTTGTTGATTGTTGACCTTAATGGCTGAGGAAAAGATGTCCTATTGTAGAGATATCTATGTTTGTTGCTGCTCTCTTCACAATAGCTAAAAAATAGAAACATCCTAAATGTCCCTCAACTGATGACTGGATAATGAAAATGTAGTACATTTAAACAATGGAGTTCTAACCATCAGGGTGAATGTTTGAAATTTGCAGGTAAATGGATGGAACTAAAGGGTGTTATACTAATTGAAGTAACAAAAGTGCACAGAAGCAAGGGATGTATGTTCTCCCTCATGTGCAGATCTTAGCACCAATCCTTTATATGTGAGCATATATCCTGATTTAATATCAGGAGCCAGGACAATAGAAAGGAAGAGCCCTAAAGAAGGGCATAGAAGGAAACAGATGTTACAGTGGGGAGGAGGCGAAAGTGGCAGTGTTAGGCTGAGAGAGGAGGATGGGGTACATGAAGACGTTCATGGTGGTGGAGGAGGGGGAAATCCAGAGAGGTGCAATGATGGAATGCAGATGTTATAGATGGGAGAATGGGGCTGGGAATAACAGGGTGTCTGGAACGGGGAGGGGAGAGGGAGGCCTGAAATGCATGGAGCTTGGTGGGCTAGGGAATCCAGAGGGAACTGTGTTGGATAGGGAATCCAGAGGGAACTGTGTTGGCTACAGAATCCAGAGGGATCCCTATTGGCTAGGGAATCCAGAGGGAACCGTGTTGGCTAGGGAACCCCTTAATAATCGGACACATGGTGTGTGTACATTAGAGTACGTACATACCTGGGGACTGTATGGCAAGGAGCACAGTGCCAGATAGCTCTAAGAGTTCTAGAGGAGACTATGCAAGCTACTGAGGGAGAATATCCATCAATGATCCAACACAGCCCTAAAGCCAAATAACCACAAGGACTGGTGTAACAAATTTGTTTTATTGGTGCAGTAGTGGCATTATAAACACAGTTGAATATGGATGGCTGGAGACGTCATAGATCTTAGAGAAAACCCTATCTCTGTCATGTCTCTAGACAAATAACTTCTTACCCTATGATTAATATGGATCCCTATATTTACAGAGAACTATATTATATACCACTCATCAAAGAAACTTCTTTTTGCCACAGATGGAGGCTACTGCAGACATTCTGGTCACACACGGAGAATATATGCCTGAGTGATGCCCAGTCCTGGGTGACATATCTACAGTGGAATATCTATACCTAAAGCTCATGGAACATAGTGGAACGGGGTGGAGAGAAAGCTAGTGCATCGTTCACCAGCAAAGTTTTCTTATTAAACAGAGTGCAATGCACACAAAAGACCACACTGGTCAAATTTTAGAGAATGTGTGATTGCAGAGTGTGTGTCCTTGGATAGCATTCCTACATTAAACCTCACCCACCACAGCTCAGTAAACACTGGGGAAGAGGGGATAAGAAGGTTGTAAGGATCATGGTTGGACTATAAACTAGGAAAACAGAGGTTTTCACGCCATTGGAAAAGTGCACATGTGAACTTGTGGCAATGATATCATGGAGCAGAAGACCCCAAGCTGACTAAATCAGATAAGGGTCCAGAGTGAGCAAGGGAGATGGGTGGTCAGTTGGCCCTAGCCTGGGAACTGGTGGAAACTGATTTCTACTGGATGAGGCAGAGTAGATCTTACAATTGCAAGATATGCTGAGTAAACTCCATTGGATGAATTTGCACCTAAGTACATCTGGGTACAAATGCTTGACTGGATAGGACTTAACACGTATGGTGGATGCATGATGTACAATGGTGGTATGGGGAGCATGGATGGGGAGGGGGTCTAAATTTGATTAAAAATTTATCTGTGGGTAGGTGTGGCGCATGCGCTTTATCCCAAAATTGGGGAGGCTGAGACAAGTGGATCTCTGGGTGTTCAAGGCCAGCCAGCTCTACACAGTGAGTTAGAGGTCAGTTGGGGCTACAAGAGACCCTGTCTTATCAAGACCAATATAATATATATTCCATATATATTTTTCCATAAAAATATTTATTCCATAAAAAGCTAGAAAGAAAAAAAAATGACAAGAGAGCCAGAGTGTGAGGCAATGCCAGTGTGGAAGGAAAAGAGTGGCGAAGAAACTCATTAATTATATTCATCATTGATGGTAATAGCAGCAATCCTATGTTACCCTATCAGGAGGAAGTAGTGCTGTGTATCTCCTTGAATACTAGGTGACCTTTATTCTTTTTGAAGATTCTAAATGTGGGACATCTGCCTAACTATTTTATAAAATAAGCAAAGGCATCCACTCAGCAGGAAACTCATCTGAGACCATAATATTACAAAGTTTAAGAGTTTTGCTTCAGATATTGCTTCATTTGAGTGCTGGAAGCCTCTGCTCAAGATTTTGCATCAGATAGTTCATGCTGACATAGGATTAGTGTTCAGCAAGAACTTTCTGCAACGAGGGATGGTTGATCCCCAGTGTCTGCCTCTGAGTTGACTCCTCTACCCAGTTAGGATCGAGGATTCAGTTTTCAGTTTTATGATCCTCAAAACCATATCCATTCATCAAAACCTAAACCTGAAACTTCATAGAGTGGCTTTGAGAAATCAAGGAAATTATTTTAGGGAAATTCTTGATCACAGATTCAGCAACTCCTAATGATCTATATCATAAAAAGAATAATTTGATGAGTTATTACTACCATCCATATAATTCCAAGACCATATCTTTGTGAGAGAATAATCACAGATGCAGAACTTCTGTCTCACTCAAGAAAAGGATTTATGCCATCACCAGGACAAAGTCATTTTTATACTGTTTCAATACCCTAGGTCTGGAAGGTGTCAGTAAATCTGCATTGGTAACTAGATGGCAATGAATTCAGATGTCAGAATGGTACTAGAAAGGTAAGTTAAACTTGACCTTGATCTGCATTTTATTGTAATGTAGCTTGTGACCTGCCATAACTTAGGGTAAATTGATGGGAAAATATATCATCTCAATTCAGATGCAGAATAGAGAGTGAGCTTTCACAGCTGTGGGAGGAAAGGAGAGCTTTCTTGAAGAAAATGCCAGAGTGAGTATAAAATAAACATAAACTTTATTGAGCATCTTCTCTTCCATGATTTTTCTCCTAGGCTCTATGGATTAGCAATAGACAGGAGATTAGCCCCTGCCTTTGAAAAGTTTACGTCTTCTACCCCACCATCGTAAGATAAAACATTCTCATAAAACTGATCATTAATTTACCTTCATTTGAGGTTTAGCAACAGTCCAAAATGAAGAGGGATGAAGAAACACATATAAAACCAGAGAGGTATATCTATCTAGCTACAATAAAATAAAGCTGAGCTTTCATTTCATGCCATTTACCAGCATACAACCTTTCTCTGGCTTAGGGTTTTCTGCCCAGGACCCCTCACTCTTCTGTGAAGAACCTCTACCTCTGACCTGTTTTAGAAAAGAGGCTGTAAGGTTTTGTCTTCCTAGTTCTTACACCATAGAGGTGTTTAAGAATGTTTCTGTGGAAGACTGCTGAAAAATGCTGTACTCTGGAAATGACATAGCTGTTGTGTACATGAACTCAGAAGTTCTGGTTACAAGAATAAGTCGTGCACACAAGATTGAGCCAGGTAGTTAACAACCCCAGAATGAAGCAGAGAGCTGCTTCTGGTTCCCCAACCTGAGGCACCATTGATGGTTGGCACGTGGTGAGAGAGGGCCATTCACTTTTCTTGGGGGTGGTGGCAATTAGTAGGTTACCTACACCACAGCGAATGACCCAACACTGTGTACATAGAGGAGCCACTAATTGGACTCAGTAGCTTACAAATAAATTGAAAAAAAGAGAACATGAACTTAGGAGGGAAATAAATTAGGTGTGTGGGGGGGATAGTTTGATGGAAGGAACGAAGGGTGGATATGACCAAGAATGATATTTTTGATGGAAAAAAAAGAATATTTGTTGTAAAATTTGCAAAATAGAAAATCACCCACACCACCAACAGGCAGGTATGCATGTGTGCATAGTAGAAATTATAACATTAAAAATAATGTAACGAGATCTGATCACTTTCCAAGGCATGAGGATAAGTCAAATATCAGGAGAATGAAGCTACTTTATTCAGAAAGAAACAATGCAGACATAGAAAGCTATGGAAATTCTGTGTCTGTGACAAGATATTTCTGCAAATTCTTTATCACTTGTTAGTCGACAGCATGCACTTCTATTAAGTTATAGATTAGAATATTGACATTATAAAGATATCAATTTTCTGACATTTTTATTCATGCAATAAACCTAAATCATTATTTCAGCATATTTACTGGTATCTGTTTATGTACACATAGAAATAATGAAAATAACATTTTAAGTTTTGTACATAAATAGAAAGAATGTAGGATAACCAAAATAATTTGAAAAAATCTAAAAAACTCACATTAGAACATTACTTATCCTAAAGGAATAACATTATGGCTGCATAGTACTGATATAACAATAAACATATTGGTAATCTATAAAATGAAATGGAGAAATTTGAAGCAGATTCACAAGTACAAAGCTAGATGGGTTTTGTCAAAACTAGAATTATAGTGTAATGGAAAATTTTAAATTCTTCATTACAACACACTAAGAAAAATTGGTCAATACCATGGAATGAATAAAAAGAAGACATTGAAAGATAAGATCTCTTCATTACTCGGGAGTACAGAAGCTCATATTACAGAGTTATGGTCATAAAAAACAATCTGGTACTGACACAAAAACAAACCCGTTGACCAATGGAACAAAATTGAAGGTCCAAACTTGAGCACATACAATTTCAGCCACCTCATATTTGACACGAGGGCCAAGAAGACTTAATGGAGGAAAGACAGCATCTTCAGCAGGTATTGGCAAAACTGGATCATGACTTGTAGAAAAATAAAATTAAACCCCTACCTCTCACCCTGTACAAAAATCAACTTCACATGTATCGAAGACCTCAACGTGTAACCTGAAACTCTGAAGGTGACAGAAGAAAACATTGGCAGCAACCTATAAGAAATAGGTGTAGGAAAAGAGTTTCTAAATCACACAGCACCTGGTGAGGAAAAAAGGTAACAATTGACAATTGGGACCTCATTAAACTCAGAAGCTTCTGTACAGCAAAGGAAACAATCAATGAAGTGAAGAGGAAACCCACACACTTCCACCCCCCACACACACACAATTTGTGGAGTGAACATTGATAAAAATGAAGGAAATGCAAATTAAAACCACCTTAAGACTTTATCCCACTCCCGTAAGACTGGCTTGGATCAAGAAAACAAAAGACACCAAATGCTGGAGAGGTTGTGGGGAAAGGAGAACACACATCCCCTGCTGGTGGGAATGTCAACTCATGCAACCTCTATGGAAAGCAGTGTGAAAAACCATTAAAAGACTCAAAATGAGCTTACCACCTGACCCAGTCATACCACTCCAGGGTATATGCCCACAAGCCTCCTCCTACCACAGAGATACATGCAAATCTATGTTTATTGCAGCTCTCTTCACAATAGTGAAGATCTGGAAGCATTCCAAGCCAAGTGCCCCTCAACAGAGGAGTGGATAAAGAAAATGTGGTACATCTACACAATGGAGTTCTATGCAGTAGTAAGGCACCATGAGCTTTGTAGGCAAATGGATGGAATGAGAAGCCATTATGCTAAGTGAATTAACACAGTCCCAGTTAAACAAATGACAAATGGTATCTCTCATATGTGGATGCTAGCAACAAGTCCATAGTTGTAAGGTAAACTGAGCAATATTAATGCTGTTTCTTTTTATCTGCAAGCAACTGTGCTGTTATGAAGTGAATCCATTAATGGGCCCTAGAATTATCCTACCACTTATTTTTAGACTTCATAATTTTAGTATATGAGTGGAGGATATGTATGCATATTTTAAAGTAATATAAAATTAAGTTAGGTGTGGTGGCACATACCTTTAATCCCAGAACTCAGGAGGCAGAGGCAGGTGGATCTCTGTGAGTTCAAGGCCAGCCTGGTCTACATAGTAAGTTCCAGGAAAGCTGGCGTAACAGGGTGACTCTGTCTCAAAAAGACCCCCAAAAAATTAAAGGGAAAAAATGTGAATTCATAAACATGTTTTGGAATTAACATACATTTTATTTTCAGATGTCGCAATTGTGGTATATGTATGATGTATATATAGAAATATTGTGGACCAATACAAATTGGAAAGAAAAACAACAACAAAAGGACTGGGTCAAAGAACTGACTAAAACAGTAAACTTCTGCCCCAAACAATAAACATCTGCATTAAAACTTTAAAAGGACCGAGAAAAATGCAAGACATATATGGCAGAATGCATAAATTCAGGTGGGGTTGGGGGCATGGAAAGGGGAATGAGTCTAAATTGGACTGAGTATTGTATGAAATGCACAAAACTACAATAAAATTTTTTAAATAATTTTTAAACAGACAAAAATATTAAGTAAAGTAAAATGAATATTGTAACAGACTTCGTTAAAATAAAAAATCAAGATATTTGACTTAAAAAAGAGCAGTTATCTTCTATCTTTTAAAAAAATTTATTGAATTTTTGTGTATTTCATAATGTCTCAATCAATCTTAATCCTGTTTATACTCACTTCTACATTGGCACCTTGCACCGCCCCCCACTGAAATTCATGCATTCTGTCATTTGTGTTAGTGTCCCCTATGTTCCTCAATGCAAATTCATCCACTGAGCTCTAGTCAGCCTATCCAGAGTCTCTTGCCTTAAGAAGACCAGGTATTCCTCATGCAAGAGTAATAAGTTGCCAATGTTTCTTCAGCTAAGATTGAGGTCTGCTGCCTATTTCCCCAGTTCCATGCTGGGTTTTTGTCTGACTGAGTTTACATGGGTCTTATGCATGCTGACACCATTACTAGGAGTTCATATAAACAGGTTGCCTGGAGCTCATAGGATTCTGTTTCAATATGGTCTTACACCTTCTTTCTCCATGGCTCTTAGAATCTTTTTTGCTCCCATCTTCTGCAATGGATCATGATCCCTGGGCAAGTGAAGCTTAATATAGGAGTAACAAGGACACACACTCTACAGACTCTGAATCTCCATGGTTTTACCATTTATGACCTTTTGTGTTCCTGGTCCTCTCCTGCATGAGGGAGCTTCTTTAATTAGAGTTAAGAGATTTATTCATATCTTCTTGGCCCCTTGTTCTATCTTGCTTGTGCCTTAGGTATTGAGGTTCCATTATAGATGTGCTGCTTAGGCTTGGGCAATTCACAATGTCTGTGTGTGACCAGTTTTAATCTCTGGTGCAAAAGAAGCTTCTTTGATGATTGGTGCCTGGGATATATTCCTGTAAGTATAAGGAGAAATATTTTGAACTTGGATTCTAAAGCTTTAGAATACAGATTTAAATATTTCAGCCACGAATGTGAACACCAAGATCTTGGTAAACCTAATTAGTTATTTTGTGGCTAACAAACTCAAAAAGAAACAATTTTCTTGTTTTATTCCTTCTTATTTTTTTATTTGACAAGTAAGTACTACACATAGGTAATAAACATAAGGAGTGTCCATATAATCCTGATTAATTAACATCTGAACAGTTTTTGTATAACCCAGGGTCCCCAAGTCCAGTTGAAGAGGTTTGCTTAAACAAATGTGTTGATCAAGTAAAAAAGAATAGGTAAAAAGAATCAAGTCCTTTTTTTCTGTGGTCTTGCAATTCATCCCCCTCCTTGGCCCTTACAATCTGATGTACCAATCTTTTCTGCAAGAGTCCCTGGTCTTCGGAGGGAAGGGTGAGAGAGAGTGAGAGATATAAGATACATTTTTTTTTCTCTGAGGTGATACATCAAACTCTTGGGACTGTCCAAAGTCTGTTTACATTGGACTGGTGGAGCATTTAGCAATCTGGTTTAAATTCTATCAATAAACCACAAATAGGAACAAACATTAAAGATTATAATAAGTTAACTCTATGGTCATAGACATATATGCTTGGATGATATCTTAGTTGGGGCACTATAACTCTTTGAACAAAGGTTGCCAATAGCTTTTTAATGTGTCAATAACATCTCATGACATTAGGAGTCACCACACTACAGTGTCACCTATGTGTCTTATCCTGCCAGGGAGCAGGCCATAGATCAAATTGGAATATTTTTTTTCTTTCCAGGTGTACATTAGCCAGGCTGCCACTACTACACTACATCTTCTTTGACATATAAAAGTGTAGCACAAGAAGACTATAATGCCTTCTGACATCATAAAGGTTGACTGTTGTTTTGCAGTGTAGGGTTTCAAAATAATGTTTTTTATTTCATGTTCATACCACACTATACCTTAAGCAATAGGGTCTTACTGTCTGTTTCTTATGTGCACTCAAATTTACAGGAAAATGACCTTGGGTTTGGAACTTTTAAGGCCTCCCTGGACAACAGTTCTTGGTAGGGCAGCCCACAGCCTGCACTGAAGGCTTTATCTACCAATAGGGAAAAATTGCATCTTGGAGGGAGGGGGTGTATTCATTCCCCTTCTGTTTTTATAATTTCCACTGCAATCAGAGCAGCCTGTTTCCTACACCACCTAAATCCTGATTTACAGTTTTCCAGAAGGCAGGAGTGTGTTCACTCCAAGTATATTTTACCTAGTGATCAAATGTCTTACATACAAAACATAACTAAATGCAGATATGAATAGCTCCCTGAAGCAGAAATATTCATTCTTTTGAATTAACTATTATCCTTAAGGATCAAGAACCCTATTGTGATTTAACAAACACAGCATACATGGGCATTTATTTATCAGTGAGTGGGTTACCAAAATCTTTGACTCAAGTTTCAAGGGATTATAAACAGCAAGTAGGAAGAGGACATATGTACTTAGTAGGACATTGAATTGGTATTCTATTTTTGTGATTCAATTAGCTACTTTCTTTTTTTTCTATCAAAAGCAATTTATTGATTCATTGCAATGTTAATCAAAATCCCCATGATAGTCTTCACATAATTTCTACAAAACATCCTAAAATTCATATGAAATCACAAAAGACCGTGGATACTCAAGCAATCCTGAACACAAAGAGTAATGTTGGGGGCACTTACATACCAGATTGTTACAGAGCTATGAATTTTAAATTTTAATTTTTTCTTTTTTTTTTCCTAAATTTATTTATTTATTTATTTATTTTTAACAAATCTAGACCCGTGTTCCCGCCCATTCCCCCACCCCGCCAGAGCTCATGCATTATGCAAAACATGCTTTTCATCTCTTAGTATTTCTCAATATTTTCCATGGGGAAGTTGACTGTTTTGAGCAGAAGTTCACTGTTTCAGTCAGTTCTTTGATGCAGTCTTTTCGTTGTTGTTGTTGTTGTTTCCAAAATACATTACGCCCAACTGCTTTGTACAAAAGCTCAGGGGGCCCTACACAAGAAATACTTACAACTGCGTAATTGGCACTAGCATCCACAGATGAGGGATACCATTTGTCGTTTGTTTTTCTGGGACTGTGTTACTTCACTCAGCATGATGTCCTCTAGCTCCAGCCATTTTCCTGCAAAGCTCATGATGTCCTCTTTCTTTACTGCTGCATAGAACTCCATTGTGTAGATGTACCACATTTTCTCTATCCACTCGTCAGTTGAGGGGCATTTAGGCTGGTTCCAGCTCCTTGCTATTGTGAAGAGAGCTGCAATAAACATGGCCGTGCATGTATCTCTGTGGTGGCATAAGTCTTGAGGGTACATGCCCAGGAGTGGTATGGCTGGGTCGGGTGGCAAGTTCATTCCAAGTCTTCCAAGGGTTCTCCACACTGCTTTCCATAGTGGCTGTACGAGTTTACATTCCCACCAGCAGTGGATGAGTGTTCCCCTTTCCCCACAACCTCTCCAGCACTTGGTATCATTTGTTTTCTTGATCCTAGCCAGTCTTATTGGAGTAAGATGATATCTTAAAGTGGTTTTGATTTGCATTTCCTTAATGATTAGTGATGTTGAGCAGTTCTGGAGGTGTTTCTCAGCCATCTCTAATTCTCACTTGTGAGCTTCTGTTCCAGCTTTTTGCTCCATCTATTGAGTGGGTCATTTGTTCTTTTTTTCTTTGTTTTTTTTTGAGTGTTTATATATCTGGAAATCAATGCTTGTCAGATGTATCTTGCAATGTAAATGTTTCCTCCCACTCTGTGGGATTTCTCTTCACTTCCTTGATTGTTTCTTTTGATGTACAGTCGCTTTTGAGTTGGATGAGGTCCCACTTGTCAATTGCGGACCTTAATTCTTGTGCAGCGCTGCTGTCTGATTTGGGAAGTCTTTTCTATATCTATGTCTTGTAGTCTGCTGCCAAACTTTTTCTTCTATCACCTTCAGAGTTTGGGGTTTCACGTGGGTCTTTAATCCATCTGGGTTGACTTTTGTACGGGTGTAGGTATGGTTGATTTCATTCTTCTACAAGTGGTGAACCAGTTTTGCCAACACCACTTGCTGAAGATGTTGTCTTTCTCCTTTGTGGCTTCTTGGCCCCCTTGTCAAAATATGAGATGACTGAAATTGTATGTGCTCCGATTTGGATCTTCGGTTTTGTTCCATTGGTCACCAGGTCTGTTTTTGTGCCAGTACCAGGCTGTTTTTATTGACTATGCGCCTGTAGTACAGTTGAAATCTGGTATAGAGATCTCTCTGTGTAGCTCTTTTTCTCAGGGTTGATTTGCTATTCGGGGGTCTTTTGTTTTTCCAAATAATTTAAGAACTTTTGTTTCCAAGCCTGTGTAAGAAAGTCTTGGGGATTTTGTTGGGTTGCTTAAATCTATCAGACGTTTTGGTTAAAATGGCATTTTCATGTTTATTTTCCAATCCATGCGCTGGGAGGTTTTACCATCTTCTGAGGTCTTTTCAATATCCTTCTTAAGGTTTAAACCTTTTTGTTGTAGCGATTTTTGGTGGTCTTTGGTTAGGTTGTGTTCCTAGGTCATCTTATTGTTTTGAGGCTATGTGAGTGGGAGTCTCTTTGAATTCCTCTCTCCAGTTGCTTGTTTTTTGTGTAAAAAAGGCCATTGAATTTTAAGGTTAATTTTGTATCCTGCCACTTTGTGAAGCTGAATCTTTCTAGGAGTTTTCTGTGGCGTTTTTAGCATCTCTTAAGTAAACAACTCATATCATCAGCAAACTAGGGATAGTTTGACTTTCCTCTTTCCAATTAGTACTCCTTTTATTCCTTTTCTTGCCTTATTGCCTAGCAAGTGTTCAGCACTATATTGAAGAGGAGTGGTGACAGGGGGACAGCCTTGCCGAGTTCTACCTCTTAAAGGGAATGTCTTATGTCATCCCCATTAGGATGATATTGGCTGTGGGTTTCCTGTTATGGCTTTGATTACAATTGAGGAATGATCCCTCCATCCAATTCCTTCTCATGTGACTTTAAGCACTGAAGGGATGCTGGATTTTGTCAAAGGCTTTTTCAGCATCAACTGAGATGATGGTGTGGTTTTTGTCTTTGATTCCTTTATTTGTGTTTGATGATGTTTATTGATTTTCATATGTTGAACCATCCCTGCATCTCTGGTCATGATCCAACTTGGTCTCTGATGGATGATCTTCTTGATGTGGGTCTGTATTGCGATTTGCCAGTATTCTTGTTAGAATTTTGGTTGTCTGTGGTTCTTATGAGGGAATGATTTTGGTCTAAATTCTCCTTTTTAGTTGGCTCTTTGCTCCTGGTTTTGGTATAGAGTGATGTTGGCTTCATTAGAAGGAATTGGGAGAATCCCTCTGATTGTTTACTTCTAAACAGTTTCCAGTAATAATGGTGTAGGTCTTTTTTTGAAATATTTTATAGAATTCGCCGTGATACTGTCTGGAGGCGCGGCTGTTTTTAGTTGGGAGGTGCTTCTTACTACATCCTCTATCTTCATATGTTATGGGTCTTTTATACGCTGTTGTATCTTCTTGGCCAAGCTTTGTTGGTTCCCAGGAATTCAGATATTCATCCATTTCTTCTAAGTTTTTCAAACTTGTTAGAGATATAGGTTTTGTAATATTCCCATATTTTTCTTTGATTTTTCCTTGTCCGTTGTGATATTCCCTTTTCATTCACGGATTGTATTGACTTGGAGTTGTTCCTTCTTTACTTTTGTTAACTTGGCTAGAGTTCTGTCTATCTTGTTTATCTTTTCAAAAAAAATTTGGCTTCATTGATTTTTTGTATTGTTTTCTTGTTTCATTTCATTGATTTCTGCTCTGATTTTGTTATTTTCTTCCTGTCTGGTGTGCATTTAGGGTTCATCTGTTGTTGGCTCTCAAGTACTTTTAGCTGGAGTGTTAGATCGTTCATTGTGCTCTTTTGTTTTTCTAAGTAGGTCAACCAGGGCTACACACTCCCTCTTAGGACTGCTTTTAAGGTACCATAGGTTTTGTTGTGTTGTATTTTTTTTTTTTTTTTTTTTTTTTTTTTTTTTTTTCTTTCTTTCTTTATCTCTTCCTTGACCCATTCCCTATTCAGAGTGGTTGTTTAGTCTCCATGTGTTCTTGTAGCCGAGGGCTTGTTTGGTGTTGATTGTGAGCTTTATTGCACTGTGGTCTGACAAGGCTTTATGAAATTATTTCAAATCTTTTTGTATTTGTAGAGGTTTTTCTGTGTCCAGGATGTTGGTCAATTTTGCAGAAGTTTTGTGGGTGCTGAGTAGAAATGTTTCTCTGGTATTAGGATGGAATGGTTAGGTAGAGTCTATGAGGTCCATTTGGTGTATCATATCGTTCAGTTCAGATTTCTCTGTTTATTGTTTCCTGTTGACCTATCCAACGGACTCAGTGGGTATTGATACCTCTCCCACTATGCGTTACTGGGGTTATTGTGACTTGTGGTCCTGGCGAATTCGTCTTTATAAGTTTAGTGCACCAGAGTTTGGGCATTTTTATTCATAATTGTGAAATCTTCTTGGTGGATTGTTCCTTAATGAAAATGTAATGGCCTCTTTGTCTCTTTCTGACTCTTTTACTTGAATCGATTTTATCGAAATATTCAAATAGCAACCCACTCTGCTTTCTTGTTGGGTACCATTTGCTTGGAATATTTTTTTGCCAATCCCCTTCACTTTTAAGGTTGGTGCCTGTTCTTGAAGGTAAGATTGTTTCTTGTAGACATCATATAGATGGATTCTGTTCTAATCAAGTCTCCCGGTCTATTCTTTGATTGGCGGGGGAATTTAGTCATTAATATTTAGGTTAATGACTGATAGGTTTGTGTTTTGCTTCCTTTTTCCTTATTATCATTCTTTATTTGTGGTTTTGGTTTATGGTTTTCTTCTTGAGTTATGCTTTATTGAATTTCTCTCTAGGTGCCTGGGGTTGGTTGCATACTTTCTTCTGTCTTTTGAATGCTTCAAGTATTCTCTGAAGGTTGGTTTTCCGGACATGTATTACCTTTTCAGTTGGTTATGTCATGGAGATTTTCACTCTCTCTTCCCTATGATTAGACATTTTGCTGGTATATTAACTGGGTTGGCATCATTGTCCATTTAATACTGGGACCTGTTTTGCTCCAGTTTTTCTTCTTTCTATAGTTTGCGTGAGAGTCAGTGCTTCGTAATTTGATAGGGTTTCCCTTATATGTTCACTTGCTTGTTTTCTCTTGTTGACTTTACAGAATTTTTTGTCTGTTTGGTTGCTGCTAGCATTTTAACTATGATGTGGCGTGAGGAATTTCTTTTCTGATTGTTGTTTGGGTCTCATGTGTCTTCTTGTATTGTGGTATTGGTTTGCTCTTTTTTTAGTTTGGGGACGTTTTCATCTATTATTTGTTGAAGATTCTGTACATACCATTTCTCTTGGATTCGTCTTCTCTCTATCCCTATCTCTGGGAGGTTTGATCTTTTCATAGTTGTACAACAGCTCCTGGTTGTTCCATTTTTTGTTTATTTTAAATTTTTCATAATCTTTCTTGAGGTTTGTTTCTAGGTGTTGTCTGTTCTGATCTCGGTGTATTGTTTGTCTGATTCTTCCATTTTGCTTTGAGGCTTTTTCATGCCTTTTCCTCTTGAATGGATGGATTGTTTGATTTCCTTTTTCATTCCTCTTCTGATGTTTTAGTGTTTCTATTCTTTTTGAGCTTCTCGATCTCTTTTGTAGCTCTTTGTTGCTTGTGGTTTCTTTTTCTTTTCAACAGGGATCTTTTCAGTCGTTACTACTTCCTTCTGGAGCTTGTCATTCTCTTTCTCGGTCCTTTTCATGGTCCTCATTCTCTTTTCTTAGTTCTTTAATTTGTTCTTTATGATCTTGTATTCTTAAGTAGTTTCCCAATTGTTGTTTCTGATTCTGTGTCCTGGGCATCCACAGGGGGATCCCACTGCAGGAGGCTATTCCATGGTTTGGTAAGCTTTGGCGTGGGATAATCCTGCCCCTTTTCAGTGTAGTCTCTTCCTCGTGATCCTGGCAATTGGGCTTCTCCTGCCTGTATTCAATGTGATCCAAATGCCTTTCACTGTGTTGAAGGCTGCTTGCTTGCTTCCTTCAGCATGCCTTCTTCATCAATCTCTGTGCGTTGGCGGTGGGGGGGGGGTCGTTGGGGGGGCATTTATCCGCACCCCTGGTACCTTCCACTGGACTCAGGATATCTCTCATATTAGCTACTTTCACTCTAGGACATTTCTATACGATGAGAGGAAATGAAAAACCTTTTATGGGACTATCTAGCTCATGCTTTACAACCATTTATCACTTTACCTATGTCTTCAATCGTAGATATGAATATGAGAGGATATCATATATTCTATCGTATATATATATATATATCAAGGTATATTTATTGAAATAACAATTATTTTGCTGTTATCTCTATTGATTGCTTACTCATTTTAATTTACGTATAGATATTTGGTGTTAGAAACCACAAATAAGAGATAACATACATTATTTGTTTTTCTGAGACTTTGTCACCTCATTCAGCATAACAACCTCCAGTTCCATCCATTTCCCTACAAAATTCACGAAGTCATCCATTTTTTTACACTGCATAGAACTCCATTTTATAAATGTAGCACATTTTCTTTATCCACTCATCAGTTAAGGGATGTATAAGTTCCTTCCAACTCCTAGCTTTTGTGAAAAGAGCAGGAATGAACAGGGTTATGCATGTATCTCCGCTACAGGATGCATCCTTTGGGTATATACCTAGGAGTGGTATAATTGGGTCAAATGGTAGTTTCAGTTTTAGTCTTTTTAGAATTCTCCACACTGCTTTCCATATGGGCTGCACAAGTTTGCAATCCCACCATCAATGAATACGTGTTCCCCTTTCTCAATACCTTCTTCAAGAATTAGTGTCATTTGTTTTCTTAATCCTAGCTATTCTTACTACTTTAAGATGAAATTTTAATGTTTAATTTGCATTTCCTTGATTAGTAAGTATGTTGATCAATTTTGAAGGTGTTTGTGACCCATCTTAAGTTCTTCTCTTGAGAAGTCTCTGTTCATATCTTAAAGATTTGAACATCTTTTAATTGTATCATTTATTTTCCTGGACCTTTGTGAACGTTTCCTCCCAGTGTGTGGGCTTTCTCTTCACTTTTTTGATTATTTCTTTTGCTATACAGAAGCTTTTTAATTTAATAAGGTCGTACTTGTTGATTGTTGATGTTAGTTCCTGCACAACTACTGTCTGATTTAGAAAGTCTTTTCCCACCCCTATATGTTGTATGTTACTGCTTATATTGTGTTTTAACATATTCATAATTTCAGGTTTCATATTGTGATATTTGATCCATTTGTAATTGACTTTTGTGCAAGATGAATGTTAGGGCTTTCGTTTCATTCTTCTATCAGTGGTGATCCAATTTTGCCAGCAAAATTTGTTGAAGATGCTACCATTACTGCACTGAGTATTTTTGGCTCCTGTTTCAAATATAAGGTGGCTGAAATTGTATGTACTCAAGTTTGGGTCTTCAGTTTTATCACATTGATCTATGGGTCTATTTTTATGCCAGTATCACGTTGTTTGTATCACTATAGCTCTGTAGTAGACATGAAAATCTGGTATAGTAATTTCCCCTGCACTACTCTTTTTCAGGAGGTTGCTTTGTCTATTCTGGGTCTTTTGTTTTCCCACATGAATTTTAGAAAGTTTTTTTTTTCTAATTCCATGAAAAATAGATATTTTAATTGGAATTCCACTAAATATGTAGGCTAATTTGGGAAATATGTAGATTAATTTGGGAAGGATGGTCATTTTTACTATATTAATTCTTCCAATCCATGAACATGGGAGATCCTTCCATCTTCTGATGTCTTCTGCAATCTCATTCTTCAAAAACATTAAGCTTTCATTGTAAAGATCTTTAATATCATTGGTTAAATTTATTCCAAGATATTTTATTTTGGGGGAAGCTATGGTAAATTGTAGGGTTTTCATGTACTCATTCTCCAATTGCTTGTTGTTGGCATATAGGAAGGCTACTGATTTCTGTAGATAAATTTTGTAACCAGGAAATTTATTGAAACTGTTAATCTTTTCTAGGAGTTTTTTTAGTGACATTTTTGGGATCTGTTAGGTATAATATCATGTCATCTGCCAAAAGGGAAATGTTGACCTCCTCTTTTCCAGTTAGTACTCATTTAATCTCCTTCCCTTGTCTTATTTCTCTAGGAAGAGTTTCAAGCCCTATATTAAAAGGGAGGGGAGTGAGGGGGCAGCCTTGATAGGTTCCTGAGTTTAAGGGGAATGGTTCTAGTTTTTCTCCATTTGAGATGAAGTTGGCTGTGTGTGTGTTGTATATAGCCTTAATTATGTTCCCTCCAATCCAATTCCCTCTAGGACTTTAAACATAAAGCAGTGCTGTATTTTTCCAAAAGCCTTTTCTGCATCACTTTAGATGATCATGTGGTTTTTATCTTTGAGTCCATTTCTATAATTTATGACATTGTTTGATTTACAAATATTGAACGGTCCCTGCATCTCTGGAATGCAACCTACTTGATCAATGTGAATAACCTTTCTGATGTGTACATGTATATGATTTTCAAGGATTTTGTTGACAATTTTTGCATCTATTTTCAATAAGGATATGAGTCTATACTTTTCATTTTAGCTGTATCTTTTTTCTGATTTTAGTATTAATGTGATGCTGGCTTCATTGAATTTTGGAGGTTACTCACTGCTTCTGTTCTTTTAAATAACTTAAGTAATACTGGTTGTAGGTCCTCTTTAAATGTCTGATAAAATGCTGTTGCATATCCATTTGGGCCTGATTTTTTTTTAATTTGGGAGGTTTGTATTACTCTTCCAATGTCCTCATATGTTATGGGTCTATTTAAACAGTTGATCTCTTCTTAGTTCACCTTTGGTGAGTCCCATGTTTTCAGATATTCATCCATTACTTTTAGGTTTATGTATTTAGTAGAGTATAGGTTTTTATATTATTCTTGCATAATGTTCTGGATCTTTTTATTATTTGTTGTAGTGGTTCCCTTTTCATCTCTAATTTTATTTATTTGAAGTTCTTTCTTTCTTTTGGTTAGCTGGGCTAGGGGGTCTCTCTGTTCTTTCAAAGAAACAGCTTTTAGATTCATTGATTCTTTTATTATTATTTTGTTGTTGTTGGTGGTGGTGTTTGTTTCTATTTCATTAATCTCTGCTCTGATTTTGGTTATTTCATCTTGTCTTTTAGGTTTGGGAGTCATTTGTTGTTGTCTTTCAAGTGTTTGGAGTTGCAAAATTATTTGTTTTATTCGTGCTCTTTCTGAGTTTTAACTTAAATTTTTACTGAATGTTTGTAAGTTTCATACCACATTTCTTTTTTTAATTAATTAATTTTTTATTCAAATCTAGACCCGTGTCCCCCACCCTATCCCCCCACCCCAACAGAGCTCATGCATTCTGCCAAACATGCTTTTCATATCTTTCTCAGTCTTTCTTAATATTCTCCATGTGGAAGTTGACTGTTTTGAGCAGAAGTTCACTGCTTCAGTCAGGTCTTTGATGCAGTCCTTTCTGTTGTTGTTGTTGTTGTTGTTGTTGTTGTTGTTTCCAATATGCATCACTCCCAACTGCTTGGACAAAAACTCAAGGGGCCATGCACAAGAAATACTTACAACTAGGTAATTGGCACTAGCATCCGCAGATGAGGGATACCATCTGTTGTTTGTTTTCTGGGACTGTGTTACTTCATTCAGCATGATGTCCTCTAGCTCCAGCCATTTTCCTGCAAAACTCATGATGTCATCTTTCTTTACTGCTGTCTAGAACTCCGTTGTGTATATGGACCACATTTTCTCTATCCACTCATCAGTTGACGGGCATTTGGTTTGGTTCCAGCTCCTTGCTATTGTGAAGAGAGCTGCAATAAACATGGTCGTGCATTTATCTCTGTGGTGGGGTGAGTCGTGAGGGTACATGCCTAGGAGTGGTATGGCTGGGTCAGGTGGCAAGTTCATTCCAAGTCTTCCAAGGGTTCTCCACACTGCTTTCCATAGTGGCTACATGAATTTACATTCCCACCAGCAGTTGAAGAGTGTTCCCCTTTCCCCACAACCTCTCCAGCACTTGGTATCATTTTTTTCTTGATCCTAGCCAGTCTTATTGGAGTAAGATGATATCTTAAAGTGGTTTTGATTTGCATTTCCTTAATGATTAGTGATGTTGAATACTTCTTAAGATGTTTCTCAGCCATCTCTAATTCCTCACTTATGAAGTCTGTTCAGCCCTTTGCTCCATCTATTGAATGGGTCACTTGTTTTCTTTCTTCTTTGTTTATTGAGTAGTTTACATATTCTGGAAATCAACGCTTTTTCAGATGTTTCTGCAGTGAAGGTTTCCTCCCACTCTGTGGGATTTCTCTTCACTTCTTTGATTGTTTCTTTTGATGTACAGAAGCTTTTGAGTTTAATGAGGTCCCATTTGTCAATTGTCGACCTTAATTCTTGCGCAGCTGCTGTCTGATTTAGTCTTTTCCTATGCCTATGTCTTGTAGTCTGGTGCCCATTTTTTCTTCTATGGCCTTCAGAGTTTGGGGTTTCATGTTGAGGTCTTTGATCCATCTGGAGTTGACTTTTGTACACGGCGAAAGGTAGGGGTTTGATTTCATTCTTCTACAAGTGGTGATCCAGTTTTGCCAACACCACTTGCTGAAGATGCTGTCTTTTTTCCATTGTGTCTTCTTGGACCCCTTGTCACATATGAGATGCTGAAATTGTATGTGCTCAGGTTTGGATCTTCGGTTTTGTTCCATTGGTCAATAGGTCTGTTTTTGTGCCAGTTCCAGGCTGTTTTTATGACTATAGCCCTGTAGTATAGTTTGAAGTCTGTTATAGAGATCCCCCCATGTTGCTCTTTTCACTCAGAGTTTTTTTGGCTATACAGGGTCTTTTGTTTTTCCAAATGAATTTAAGGACTTTTTTTTCCAAGCCTGTGAAGAGAAAACTATTGGGGATTTTGATTGGGATTTTGAGTTAAATCTATACAAGGCTTTCAGTAAAATGGACATTTAAAAAAAAAAAAAAAAAAAAAAAAAAAAAAAAAAAAAGGCGGGTGTGGTGGCACACGCCTTTAATCCTAGCATTGGAGGCAGAGGCAGGAGGATCTTTGGAGGTTCAAGGCACCCTGGTCTTTACAGAGTTGAGTTCCAGGTCATCTTGGGCTACAGGGAGACCTGTCTTCGAAAAGACAAAAAAAAATTATTTATTTTTGAGGTGTATGAATGTTATGTTTGCCTAACATGTTCTGTGCACCCATGTTTGTGCCAAGTGCTGCGGAGGGTCAGAAGAGGCCTCAGATCCCTGGAACTGGAAGTTCTCCTGGAATTGGAGTTTCAGACAGTTTTTGGCTGCCATTTGGGTGCTGGGATCGAACCCATGTCCTCAGCAATAGGCGGTCAGCCCTCTAAAATAGGCCTTCTCTCCAGCCCTAGCAGGGATATTTTACTATGTTAATTTTCCCCAATCCATGAGCATGGGAGCTTTTTCCATCCTTTCTGATGTCTTCTACAATTTCTTTTCTTTAAAGGTTTAATATTGTTGTTGTAGAGATCTTTGGTGTCATGGGTTAGGTTTGTTCCTAGGCATCTTATTGTTTTTGAGGGCTATTGTGATTGGGAGGTCTCAGTTCGCTTGTTGTTGGTGTAAAGAAAGGCATGATTTTTTTAATTATTTTTATTGATGATTTGTTGCTTTCATACTACATTTTTCCAATTCAGTTCGGCTTATTCCTTCCTCCCCCCCCACTCCCCACCCCATCCCAGATTCATTGCAATCTGCATAACTGTTTCGATCTTCTCTCATCGAATTTTTTTTTTCATTTTCTTAGAATAAGTGATAATCCATGAGTACAAGCATCCTTCATTGGCAGAAACCTATCTGCAGGCTGTTGTAGCCCATAACCCTACAGCCCACCATCCAGTGGGGGTGACAGGTGTTTTGTTCAAGTCAAGTTGATCAAATGGTGTCCAGACGACACTTGTGCTAGTTTCATCTCATTCACCCCAATCGCAGCCCTTACATTCTACCACCCTCCTCTTCCCGCAGGTTGCTTCCCTCGGCTAGATTAGAAAAGGAGGCACGGTAGCGATGGAGAGGGTAAAAGACGTCCACTCTCTCTGGAGCGTTGACTTTGGATCTTGTCATTTCTGGCTGTTTCCTTTCAGGGGCTGACAGTTTGTCCAGGAATAAACCTTTCGATCCTACTAATGAAGAACAAGCATATTAGCTATATAGGTTATTTAAGCAGCACTAATAGTTGTATGGTAGGTTACTTTAGCATGACACATGTTTGGATATGTTAATCCAGTGATTCCAATTTTCCCCCCTGGTAAATATGACAGTGTCTTTACTGTGGCTTATTAAATCTAACCTGTAGAGGATGTCAGCTGTGGCATAGCCATGGGTATTTCTCCCAGGGGAGAAATGAGCAATACAATTAGATTTGGGATCTACAGGCACATGGCTGCTCTGCTGCCACAGTATATCCAGGCAGGTGACGGTGTTCTGGTGTTGACGGTGGAGTCTGCTTGACTCAGGGAGACCCATATTTGCTTTATTGGTTTTAGTGGCCTTTGGTAACACTCTCTGGCATTCCAGAGGCATCTGTACCCTTGCATGTGTGGTCTCAATCCATCCCTCCCATGTTAGCCAGGTCTTCGGCAGAGGCGTTCTATTGCTCTCTTCTGTAGGATTCCCAAACTTAGAGGCAAGGAGCCCTTACCTTTGTGGGGCCTTGGATCCCCTGGCCCACATCCACTGGTGAACAATCCATTGCTGGGATGTCAGAGCTCTGTATTAATATATTTTGCCCTACAGATGGAGAAGAAAAAAAAAAAAAAAATGTGTATATTAAACAACATTGGTTTAGACTCTGATAACAATGGTAATGCATCTGAATTAAATGGAGATATAATTCGCTGTTGCCCACATTTGCTTTACATAAAATCTGTAGAGCAGAATTTGGATTGACACATACAAATGTTCTCTATTAATTTTCTCTTTGTTGTACAGTATCAACCTTGTAGCATCTCTTTAAGATTGACTTTAACCGTACAAATTAAGTTTATGCTCCCATGTTAATCATATACTAGTCGCATCAAAAAAACATGGGTGAATTTGATGAAATCTATGCCTTGACTCCACCTATATAGTCATGTATAATACAATATCTTTGGAGACTCATTACGCTAAAAAAAAAAAAGGGGGATAAGAAAGACATGAACCTTTGCACCAAACCCCTGCAACTTCAATATCTTAAACTAACATGGAAAAAGATTTGTTTTCCACAGGTACAAAACGTCACCAACTTAACTGGACTGAGAAAGAAAACGATACAGTTGCATTGAGTAGGAATGTACCAAAAGTGGCAAACAGAAAGGCTGACCCGTTCTGAACATTCAAAGGAAGAAAAGCCTCGTAGATCTGCCAAAACATCGACATCCTCTGTTGGTATCCTACATGTAACAACAGTTATAATGAGTCCTAATGAAACTACCTTCTAGGTCCACAAAGTTCTGATATGAGAGACTTCCTTGCCTTCCCACCCTAGAACAAGGAGAAAACAATGACAATGATGAGGTCGCTCCCCAACTGTAATTGGAGACAACTATCGTAGAGGTAACTCTTATTAAACCGGGTAAACTTGCTCTTTAATGCGACTACTAGACATGGGAACTGTGGAAGGGATTACTCTCTGTTCAGAACACAATATAATACTAAATGCATTGATTTTTTAGGTTAATTTTTGATCCTGCCACTTTGCTGAAGGTTTTCTATGGAGTTTTTTGGGTTGTATTCGTTTTTACATCACCCTTAAACTAAACAATCATATCATCCAGCAAATATGGATAGCTGACTCTCTTTTCCATTTAGACTCTTTTAATTTCCTTTCTGCCTTATTGGCTCTAGCAAGTGTTTCAGCACTTAATTGAAGAGGAATGGTGAAGGGGGACAGTGCCTTGCTGAGTCCCTGTTAAAGGAATGTTTTGTCATTCCCCATTTAGGTATTAATTGACTGTGGTTTCTGTTCTATGGCTTTGATTACATTTGCCGGAAAGTCTCTCCAGTCCAATTCTCTAACTTTAAAGCATGAAGGGATGCTGGATTTTTCGTCAAAGGCTTTTCAGCATCAATTGAGATGAAGTGCCTGTTTTTTAGTCTTTCATTCCATTTATGTGTTTGATGACGTTATTGATTTTCATAGTATGTGAAACCACCCTGTCATCTCTGCGTCATGAATCCACCTTGGTCATCATGGATGATTTCTTGATGTGACTGTATCGATTTCCAGTATCCTGGTTGACTTTTTGGCTATCTGTGTTCATTAGGGAGATTGTAGCTTAGTTATCCTTTTTAGTTTGTATCATTGCCTGGTTTTTGGTATAGAGATGATTCTGGCTTCATAGAGGAATTTTGGAGAATCCCTCTGTTTCTATCCTTCTAAACAATATGAGTAATATGGTGTAGGTCTTTTTGAATGTTTATAGAGAATTTGCCTGAAACCGTCTGGCCTGGCTTTTTTAGTTGGAGAGGTTTTCTTATTTCATCTCAACTTTCTTCATGTATTACTGATCTTTTTAAGCTGTATCTCTTCTTGTTTGAGTTTGGTGATTCCCAGTGATTTAGATATTATCCATTTCTTCATAGGTTTTTCAAACTGTAGAGTATAAGTTTTTGAAGTATTCCTGTATATTTTCTGGATCTTTACCTGTCTGTGTGGATATTTCCCTTTTCATCAAATACTGATTATTTGGACTAGCTTGTTCCTCTTTCTTTTGGATCAACAGGTTAACTCAGTCTATTTGTTATTCTTTTCAAAGAACCAACATTTGGATCAATGATTTTTTTGTATGTTTTCTTGTTTCTATTCATTGATTTCTGCTCTGCATTTTTGTTTTATTCTCTGTCTGTTGTTGCTTAGAGTTCATCTGTTGTTGCGTCTCAAGTGCTTTTACCTGTAGTGTTAGTCTCGTTCACTTGTGCTCTTTCTGTTTTTCTAATGTAGGGACCCAGGCTATAAACTTTCCCTCTTAGGACTGCTTTTAAGGTATCATAGTTTTTGTTGTGTTGTATTGTCATTGTCCTTCAGTTCTAGGGTGCTTTTATTTCTTTATCTCTTCCTTGACCCATTCATTATTGAAGAGTATGGTGTTTAGTCTACATGTTTCTTGTAGGCTTAGGGCTTATCCTGGTGTTGATGCTGAGCTTTATTGCCTGTGGTCTGATAGAATGCATGAAATATTTCAATCTTTTTATTGTGGAGTTTCTTCTGTGTTCCAGTATGTGGTCAATTTTGGAGAGTTGGTCAGGTGCTGAGTAGAAAGTGTATTCTCTGGTATTAGGTGGAATATTCAGTAGATGTCTATGAGGTCCATTGGTGTATCATATTGTTCATTCAATTTCTCTCTGTTATTCTTTGTCCTCGTTGACCTATCCAAACGGATCAGTGGGCTATTGAAATCCCTACTATGCAGTTACTGGGGTCCGTTTTAGTGTGTGACTTGTGTCTCCTGGAGAAGTTTCTACTAAAGTTTGGGCACCAGAGTTTGGGGCTTATATATTCATTAATTGTGAAATCTTCTTAGGTGACATTGTTCCTTTGATGATGTAGGCATCTCTCTACATTTTTGTTTTTTTTTTCTTTCTATTTTTCTGTATGTGTATCAATGTACTGTCTGCATGCAGGTCTGTGCACCCGTGTCGTGCACTGCCGCGGAGGTCAGAAGAGGGTCTCGGATTCCCCTGGAGCTGGAGTTCTCCTGGAATTGGAGTTTCAGACGGCTCTTGGCCGCCATGTGGGTGCTGGGGATCGAACCCGGGTCCTCTGTAAGAGTGGTCGGCGCTCTTAACCGCTAGGCCATCTCTCCAGCCCCATCTCTATCCATTTTGGACAGACCTCTGCAGGCATCATTTCTATCCATTTGCCTACTGTTTTCCTTAGGCATTGAAACACTGGTAGGACTGACATGGAATGTGTCCCATCTTAAAGATTCTGTAGGGAGGCATTATGTATCAGAGTAAGAAATAAGGACTCTATGAATGATATTTGAGCAAAGCAAAGAAAGAAACCTTAAATCTTTATTTGGGGTTGTCGTGTTTCATTATCAAGAAAAATATGTGAAAAAAGGACCAATGGTCATTGGCTTTTTAGGCCTCCTTCAGTTATTGTTCAAGTGTGGTGGGCATGGACCTAGCACAATGTGTTGTGTGGTCAGCTGTGTCCCAACACATCAGTGGAGCCTGCACAAAATGTTCTGGACCAAAATAAGGCTCTCTGCTCTCATGTATACACATATGTGACAGAGTATCACCTTTCCTTTGCTCATGAACTGAGTTTTTTTATACTACATATCTTTATTTTTTTCCTAATAAGGAGGAAGCAGAAGAATGAACTCTGCCCCAGGTCGACATGGAAGGAAATTGGGATCCTATCATATTCTATCTCCAGGCCAAGCTGCCTGGGCAGGGCAGTGAAGACAGATCCTACCCACTCTAACATCTGGGTAGTGTCCATGGACTGACTAAATGTGAAGCTCCCAAAGAGCTGTACAGTCCACTCTCAATCAAAGGGGCATGGGTATCTCAGATCCCTGTGGACTCTACACTTCCATGTGTTGCCCACATCTACTGTCCCATAAATGTTTAGAGAATAGATTCTTTGGGATTCCAATGGCTTTTCTGCTTAAACAGAAACTTAGCGAATATTAGAATGAACTACAAATACTACAATTGCATAAGCTCATACAAGGCAGTGGGTAGTAGCTCTCTCACTGTACGTCATTCATTTTCATTCTCTTTTGATTAGAACTTCTGACCTCAAAGGCTTGCATGGAAATAAAATGGAGCCCAAACACTTTCTATTCAAAATCTCTTCTGTACCTGTCTATCCTTAGTCGCTATGGGGAATGAAGAAACACATAGATCTCTGCTACCAGTAAGCCAAACTTTTGTTCTACATATATTTTGTTTCCTTTAAAGATGTAACAGCATTCAGTTGTTCCTAATAATGAGATCAGTAACTTAACTTGAAAGACAGTTAACTTACCTGCTTGTTGGTCTTTAGATACAAGAGTGTGAAGGCACTCAGGTAACAGTTTGTCTCTTGTTGGGACTCATACTGTGAGTCCTGGGGAAATGTGACCAGGGATATCAGGGCAAGGGGTGTTAAGTAGGATAGAAAGGTGAGCCGTTTGTGGTCTCATCCCTTGGTGCCTAGGTCTCAGCATTCATCCTATTGGAAATACAGAACACTTGAAAAACTTGTGTATAATTTAAGACATTACTTCATCCCCAGATGGCTTCTATGTGGGGGCCCAGAATCCACTCCTGTACTCCTTGAATTGCCGCAAGATCAGGTGAAATCTTCTTGGTGCAGATCCTGGGAAAATTTGCCACTAACCATAAATATCTCTTTAGGCATGCATTACACAAATTCTGAATGAGTTCTAAGCAAGCTACTTTATTTTATGGCAAAATTTCATGAGCAAAGCTCATCTTAGGCAAGACCTCTAGTTAGACAAACCTTTACCCCTGTCATTTGTTACATATATATATATGGAAAACATTGAGAGGAGAGATAAGCTTTCAGGAGAACTGCAACCTTGGAGGGAGGCACTAACTCAATTAAGGGCAATACGCAAACAGGATAAAGGTAAGGAAGACAGTGTAGCAAAAACATGGAACAAATGGAGGCTCTCCCAGATTATTCAATCCATGGATCAAAGGAATTTAGGGTTAGGCATGCGCCCATCTGGTGTTCCAGAAACAGGGCTGTGAAGAAGAGTTCTGGTTTCAGCTACTCTTGTCCCTGTGTGGGCTGGGCCGTGAATTCCCTGCTGTTATGAATTAACCCATTCTGGGTTACAGCATTCTCCAGAATGGCATTTAAGCTGTGCTTTCAGTAGGGGGATTCAGAGTTCTCAGGAGAGCCAATCTGGATGGTGTGGTATGAATACATCCGGCTAACTGCAAAGATAACTTTGTTATATGAGAACTCATGCCGTATGCTAGCAACTGTCCATAAACATCTGTGGCTCATGCCCATTCAGCTAACACTCGTGACTTGTTCTTTGTGATACTGTAGTTTTTATTAAGAAAAACTGTTTCTCTGTGTACCATCATTCACATTGCTGTGAGTAAGCCAGCTTTGTACCAAGGTGCAGTGGTTTGAATGAGAAATGCTCTCTCTACGCCCATGTGTTTGAACACTTGGTCCCCAGTTGGTGGTACTATTTGGAGAATTTTAAAAGGTGTGACCATTGGGACAGGACTGATGGTTCAGTGGTTTAGAGCACTGGCTGTTCTTGTAAAGAACCTGGATTTATTTCCAGCACTCACATGGTTGCTAATAAGCATCCATAATTACAGTTCCAGGGGATCTGATGCCTTCATCTGACCTCCTTGGGCATTGCATGACATGGGTGTATGTACATACATGCTAACACTATAGTCATACATAACACACACACACACACACACACACACACACCACACACATTTAAAAAAGAAAGTGCTACCTCACTGGATGTCACTAGGGATGGGCTTTGAACATTTATGTCCTAGTCCAAATTCTGGATCATTCTTTCTGCTTTGTGTTTGTAGTTAACGTGATTGCTCTGGCTGCTTCTGTCTTACTTATAAGGTCTCTCTTACTCTCTCTCTCTCTCTCTCTCTCTCTCTCTCTCTCTCTCTCTCTCCCTTCTTCCTTCCATCTCTTTCTTCTTTAACAGTTAAGGTGGAATATATTCTTGCTTTTATAAGTTACTTTTGATCATGTGATTTTGTCACAGCAACTGAAATATAACTAACCTAATTGAGGAACCATCACTGGATATGTTTTGCCCACAAACTCATTCCTTATAGTTTCTGTTATGTATAAGAATATAAGAAACCAGTCACATAGAGGGGGTCCCAAGACATGTGGTGTGCTCTTGCATTATCTCTGTTTTAAGGCTTCAATCCCATTCTCTCAAATCTTCCACAGCAGTTATTATATTTTTCTCACCAGAAGCCTCTTTCCATGCTTCTAGATGAAGTCCTTAAAATAATTGCACATCATGGGTCTTTTTCTCTTTTTAATATTTTATTTATTATTTTTATTTTTATGTGTATGAGTATATTGGCTGCATGTGTGTACATGCAACCATGTGGTAAAATGCACATTGAGGTCAGAATAAGGCTTCAAATCCCTTGGCACTGGAGTTATATAGATATTAGCCTCCATGTGGGTACTGGGAATCAAACCAGGTCTTTAAAGAGCACTGAGCCAGATCTCCAGCTCATCCTTTTAATTTGTAAAAATTAAGTATACTTATTTAATATGAGTCAATGCATATACCATTACATATCTGGAGGTGAGAGGACAACTTGCAGGTGGGTCCTGAGGATAGGACTCAGGTCCTCTGGCTTGCTGCTGAGCACTTTTACTCACTGAGCTATGTTTTTGGCCAACATCACGTTTTGAGATCCACTCCAGAGGATTAAATGCCATATTCCAAAAAAACCTTCCCAAGTTGACGTTTTCCAGAAGAGAGCCCTTCATAAGGTGTCTTCACAGACTTACACACCATCCCCAGTTCTGTAAGTTCATGTTGGCTAAATTGGAAAGGTATTAGGAAATAGCATGTCTCCTCCTTCTAATTAAACTGAGTTCTTCCCACTGGGCCAAAGACAATTTAACCTTTTGAAGTAGAACACTTGCTTTCCTACATGATTAATCATTTTTGACATTTAAACTTGCTGCTCACTAATTTCCTATTTTGTTACTGGTGTAACTGGTGATAATTCTCAATATGCAATGAAAGTGGGTACTAATGCTCAGACTTGCCTTTCTTCGTATGCCACTAAGGAATCACTATGCAGCCCTCCTGTCCTGTGACTGCAATTTCCTCTTTATATGTTGAATGATTTCATTAGTAGATGCCTCTATGTGCAGTAGGTCAGTGCATTTTGCCTTCCCCTTAGTGACATGGTCCTGAAAAGGAGACATACAATTCCAAAGCATCACTTTATTCCTTTGCTTCTGGCATAATGGTTCTCCTAATCTGGTAGGCATTCGGTTGCAATGCCTACAGAGGCTTCCTTTATTGAATTAGTGTTTTTCTTTTAGAGAGTTGATTGATTCTTCCACCCCTGGCTCTGAATAAAACCCTAAGGTAATCCTTCTCACTTGGGAAAACACATATCATTGTACACAGTCAGACTCTATCTAGAGGAACAGAACACTAGGGGGTTCATAGGTAGACAGACTTGATATTTACTCTGAACTCCTTACACAATCTCATAATCCCTATGGATAACAACAGTCGAAGTGGTATTTTTTGAGTGTAGAAAGTTACTGGTTCATCCTATACCCCCAACAGAGATTAAGTCTACCTCACAGCTTCCCCACCTTTGATGCTGATTTTAATTTTCCAAATAAATATCACAGGTGAATGGCATTTCCTTCTGCATTTATCTCATGGCAAGCTTTCCCTCAAAGTAATTCAGCAAGTTGTTCCTGAGTACATCTGCATGCAGAGGACATAGAATGAAGATCAGATCCACCCTGAACTGCATACACTCACTGAATTATTTCTACATTAGGCAGCAAGGATACGGAGACCATCACTCTATCTTAACCTGTAAACTGGCAAGTTTGTTGTTTAGAAGACAATTTGGATTTTTTTTATATGAAGACAAACCTCTTCACCAGGGGACAGGGTGTTAGGGTACAAGGCCTGCTTCTGTGGCTTTCCAGTGTGCCATGTTTAGTAACTTACTTTATAAAACAAAAATAAATAAAACATTGATCAGGCTTACCTGTTTCACATAAAATCGGTTATTGTTGAGCTGGTTGAGATGGCTTAGGAGGTACACATGCTTGGTAACAAGCCAGAACAGCCTGAGAGTTTTATCTCCAAAGACCTTGGATGAAAGAAGAGAAATGACTCCTGCAAGTCTTTCTTTGAACTTCACACATGCACCACAGCATGGGTGTGTGAATACATACAACATGCACAAACATGTGCATGCATGTTAACAGACTCATACAATCACACATACATAACCCCCACACACACCCCTACATACATACACTTACAAACACAGAGAAGCACACTCACAAATACACACTCACACCAACATTGGCTCACTGAGACACACATCCTCGCACACATACACACACAAACATAAATGCACACTACAAAAGGGGGAAATGAATGGAATAAAATATTTTAAAAGGCTTCTTATTTTGGGTTATGTAATTATTCTTAAAATTTATTAAATGGTGATCTAATTTCTCTTATTAAAAGTGAAGGTATTATAAATCATATTGTACATGTAGTGTGTTCTTCCTTCTAGAGAAAAGAACTTTAAATACTGTGATTTACTCTTCAGCTTCTTTTTTTTTCCCTTAGATACATTCCCACACTTGTTGCCCATTAACTGTGCAGGATACTTAATGCTCTTTCTGTATGCTTCGTCTATTTTCTGTTACACCTATTTCCTTATGCCCTAAAGACTCCTTACTGGGGCTGGAGAGATGACTTAATGGTTAAGAGCACAGTACTGGCTGTTCTTGCAGAGGCCCTGGGTTCAATTCCCAGCACCCCCACTGTGGCTGTGACTGTCCTTAACTCCAGTTCCTGGGGATACGATCCCTTCAGGCACAGAGTGCACTTCCAACATAAAAACATAACATTTACACATATAAAATAAAAATAATAAAAAATATTGTTTTAATTCCTTGGAAAACTTTTTAACGTGGTTTTCATATGGTGTTGAGCTAACTTATTTTGTCATGATTTTATTGCTAGGTGTATCCTTATTATATTAGCATTATAGCAAACAAGAAGTTATTTTTAACTTTCTTTTTTTTTTAATTAAATTTTTTTTAATTTTATTTATTTCCGTATGTGTATGAATGTACTGTCTGCATGCAGGTCTGTGCACCCGTGTCATGCAATGCCGCGGAGGTCAGAAGAGGGCGTCGGATTCCCCTGGAACTGGAGTTCTCCTGGAATTGGAGTTTCGGACAGTTCTCGGCCGCCATGTGGGTGCTGGGGATCGAACCCAGGTCCTCTGCAAGAGCGGTCGGCGCTCTTAACCGCTAGGCCATCTCTCCAGCCCCCTATTTTTAACTTTCTAAAGGTAGACTAGTTTATACTATTAATTTATCTGGAGAGAATTTGATATTGGTTAGCTTCCAGGTTTTCACAATCAATCGTCATAATTACTGAATATCTTAATTACATGCAAGGCTAAAAAGTCTCTGACATTAAACAGTTAATGCATAGTTGTAATGTGAAAGTCACAATCCCTCTTCCTTTGACCCAGAAGAACAGACTTTATTAGCAGCTGAGGGAAACTGACCAGGCACCAGCTGTGTGGTGACTTACATCAGCCTCCAATGCCAGCAGCATGAGAGATGCCCAGCACGTCATGCCACTGTCTGTTTATACTTTTCTCCCTCGAGCGTTATGTGTGGTCAGTTGTCTTTTTGCCTCATCCACTTAATGCAATAGTCTATAAATTTCTCAGCCGTTGTTGGTTAATTAATGATTTGGTTAAGTTCAAAAACTGTTCCATAAATGTTAGGTGTGCAAACAAGTGTGAGAGAGCGACTTTGAGGCTGTCCACCTCATGCCTCTGTCATAAGAATATTTGGCTGGTGATGTTGCAATCAATACAAACTTTTACAGGCGGCATATATAGACCTCTTCCCCACTTGAATGAATGTGCTCTAAAACAGGGACAAGGAAATTTTATTGATGTGAGCCACTAATTCATTATCAGGGGATAAATGTCCATTGAAGGGTGAAATGCAAAGCTAGTTATTACAGTTGTTTTTAAAGAGAAATACATAGTTACCCATTTGCCTGCTTTTTAAAAATAACATTAGTTCCTTTTGGACAGGTATTTTTTGATCATCTACTTCATGTTCAGCAACTTATAATTTTAGGCTACAAGAATGAATAAAAACAACAAAAGGGAACATACTGGTCTTAAACATGCAAATTTGCTCCAATTCTTCAGTATGTGTACACACACACATATATATATATATAATGGATGAATTTTAGTAATGAGTAATTGATATAAAATATAGATATTTAAAACTAAATATAACATATAAACAGATGTATACACCAATACACACAGGCATAGCATATCTATAAATTTTAGAAGTTATTAAATATTTATATACACCCTACAGTTAATTTCAGGTCAAGTGACCCTCCACCCTTAAATTTCTCAATAGCTGGTGTGCAGGTGTACATCACCACATCTGGCTCCTAACACACTTATGGTTTTGACAGTTTTAATATTAAAAGATACAGGATGAAGCTAAGTATTGTGGTTCATGCTTGAAATCTTAGTACTGAAAAAGCAGAGGCAGGAGGAAAGCAAGTTCAAGGCCAGGTGGTGTACACTGAAAGTTCCTGTTCCAAAACAAACAAAATGTATGAAATCCTGAAGTCTTAGGGAGTTTAGGGTCTATCAAGTGTGTGGATGAAGTCAATAATGATAGTAATGAATGGGGAATAATACAAGGACATGAAGAAGAAGACAGCTAATGTAGTTACAAATGCAATTAAGTAGCATAGACTTGGAGAAGTGGGTAAGAAACCCAAACATACTTGAGACACTTGCCAAATAATGGCTGCTGGGAAGGGGAGATTCAGTCTCCTTTTGGTTACACTTTTTGTAGGTTGAAGAGGATTCAATGGATGGACCCATACCAAAGGAAAATCCATAGGCCTTAATATTATATATTAACATAATATATTATATATTAATTATATATCAATATATATTATTTGATGGGGCTCCCCACAATAGGGGGTCTTTTATCAAAATATATTGTATGGAATGACAAAAATTCAATAATTAATTTTTGAAAGTCAGTAGGCTTGAGATGGGGTGAAGGGGCTGAGTAACAATATTAGGAGATGTTTAATATGCTTTTCTTGTCTGATATATTTTGAATATTTTATTATTTTATGTGTATAAGAGTATTGCCTGCATGTATATAAGTACACCAATTTCATGCAATGTCTGTGATGGTCAAAAGAGAGCATCTGATTCCCCAGGAACTGAAATTACTTATGTTTGTTGGCAGCCATGTCGGTGGTCCTAATCACACCTGGGTCCTCTGGGAGAGCAGCCAGTGCTCTTAACCACTGAGCCATTTCACCAGCCTCAGTTATATAATATTTTTGAGTAAGCTGAAATAATTATGTCAATAAAATATTTTAGCACAGTATCTAATTATAATGTTTTCATTGTTTATATGGGGCACATTATTTTATGATTATCAATATAGATTTAGAATTTTCTTGGTGAGTATTTTTCATTAATTTTCATGGATATTATTTCTTTAATGAAATTAGAATTCTCACAATTATTTTTCTTTAATCATTGCTGATATATAGGAATGCATTTATTTTTACATTTTCTGTCAGTCTTCCTAATGACAAAGATGTTTGTATCAAAAAGAGTCACATATTCTGACTTAAATTTCTGTCAATTCATTGGTGCTTAGTTCAGGCACAATCACTTCTTCAATTATTCATGCTTTTTCATGTCAGTAGGATGTTTTCATGGTTCTAAGAGGCAGTTGTAAAAGACCATATCTAGTCTTTCCACTAAGGCCACGAGAAAAAGGCCAACACTTTCTGTTATCATAATTGTTGTGATTTTCCAAATTAAAAAAATGCCTTCTGCTTATTATTTTCTTCTAGGTAAACAAAACGAGAGAGAGAAAGAGGGGGGGGGCGTAGAAGTTCCTCCAAAAGAAAGATTGTCTCAAGGGGTGACCCCCCTGTCCAAATTTTTTAAAAGTACCTTTCACTGCTGAGAAAAGTTATGCTTAGGGGTGGGGGCAGTTTGCCCAGTCAGGGTCTCCCCCAGCAGCTGGAGGTGGTCAGTGAAAAGACAACAGGTGTGACTAAAGCCAGGAGTCAGACCTAGGGCCTGCCTGACCCAGGGAGCCAACAGTTGCAGCAGGGGAGAAAGGAGCCTATTGATCCTTGGCTTGTGCAGGGCCAGGCAGCTTGGGCCAGCCCCAGTGAGTTTATTAACAAGAAAAATATGCAGGGAGGCTCCACATAAAAACCCCAGGACAGGAAATAGATTTAAGAAAATGACCACATATAATGAAGAACTCACTAAATAAATGCTTCTTATCTATGCTATTGTAACCAACATGGATCTGTTGAGAAAACAATTAATTCATGTGGGCCTTCATTCAACCAGTCTGTTCCTTCTCTATCCAAGGTAAATGTGACAGAGCAAAAGATTACTCTGGGAGTGCGTCAGAGGGTGTATTAGTCAGGGTTCTCTAAAGAAACAGAAGCAACAGGATGAGTATATATAACTATATACAATTTATTGATTTGCTCACGTGACGGAGCTCAACAGTAGCGCCGAACTGGAGAGGCCGGGAATCCAGGGAACTGCTCAGTCCGCAAGGCTGGATGTCTCAGGAGTCCCAGTCTAGTGCTGAAGGCCCGAATGGATTCCAGGAGATCTGCCAGTCTCGGTACACGCTGGGATCCGAAAGGTTGATCACAGCAGCAAGGCAAACTCACCAGATGAGAGAGAGGCAAGCCGCAGGAAGAAGGAAAAGGGACCAGCTCCCGCTGCCGTGGCCTTAAATACTGCCTGCCGGCAGAAGGTAACACCCACATTTGGGGTGGGCCATCCGGGTTGAGGTGGTCCAATCAGAAGACCCTTTTCTCTTATTTGTTCCTTAGTCCAGTCAAGTTGACACCCAGGATTAACCATGACAAGTCCACCCCTTGTCAACTTGACACCCAATAAATAGCCTCTGCTTAAATGTCAATTGCAAACGATGGCAGGGTCATAATTCCACCTAACATGTTATAAGTATCTCATGTGCAATAGCAAAGCATTATATCTTAGAGTAGGTGGTAATGTCCTTGAGAAGAACTTAGTCCTTCAGTATCTAATAACCTAAATATGACAACACTTAACACATATCTCAGTTGCACATTCAAAGGGGAACACAAGTATCCACTTAATATACATACATATATACATATATATATATACATATATAAACAAGCACATTCTTAACCAAATAGGACGAAGGTTAATATCTATTATAATCCACGTTTCTGCAACTGGTCCCGTGGCTTCAGCTGATATTTATGACTACCTTCTTCTACTACCCATTCTGTATTTCCTCCGCCATCAGCAAGCACCTCTGCAGGTCTTGGCTCTTTCCCTGGAGGAGTGACCCATACCTTCATCCCTGAAGGGTCTGGGCCATTTATTGTCCTGTCTGGTTTGGGTTGTTGGAGTTTCCCATTGACCTTAATCATAGGACATGGTAGCACCAGAAGGCGCCCTACAGCATCTCCTGCCTTCCAGACATAATCTTCCTTGCCCCCATTGTGGAGAAAAAGTCCAATTTCCCCATGGTAGTCTGGATCAATCACTCCTCCTACTACTGTTATTCCTTCCTTAGCCTGTTGGCTTAAAGGCAGTAGAAGCCCGAAGTGGCCAGGGGGAAGTCTTAGCTTCCAGTTCAATAGAACGTTTGCTGTATCTCCTGGCAAAAGCACTCCCCCCATTGGAGCCAAAACGTCTAGACCAGCAGAACGCAAGGTCGTGGGTACAGGAAGCAAAAATTTTCCTACTGGGTCACTAGGGGTGATAGTGAGTGGAATCATTCCCACTTCCACCCCTTGGTTCCTGGACCCATGAATTCTGGCTATAGGAGAAACAGTACCATATAGTGGACGCTGATTCAAAGCATATACTGCTTGCTGGAGAACCTTGCCCCAGCCCTCCAGGGTATTGCTACCTAATTGGCGCTGTAACTGTGTCTTCAAGAGGCCATTCCATCGTTCTATCAAGCCAGCTGCTTCTGGGTGGTGGGGAACATGGTAAGACCAGTGGATACCATGACCATGGGCCCACAGTCGCACTTCTTTGGCTGTGAAGTGAGTTCCTTGATCAGAAGCAATGCTGTGAGGAATACCATGACGGTGGATAAGGCATTCCGTAAGTCCCTGGATGGTAGTTTTGGCAGAAGCATTACGTGCAGGAAAGGCAAATCCATAACCAGAATAAGTATCTATTCCTGTAAGAACAAAACGCTGTCCCCTCCATGATGGAAGTGGTCCAATGTAGTCAACCTGCCACCAGGTTGCTGGCTGGTCACCCCGGGGAATAGCACCATATCGGGGGCTCAATGTTGGTCTCTGCTGTTGGCAAATCTGGCACTCGGCAGCAGCTGTAGCCAGATCAGCCTTAGTGAGTGGGAGTCCATGCTGTTGAGCCCATGCATAACCTCCATCTCTGCCACCATGACCACTTTGTTCATGGGCCCATTGAGCAACAACAGGGATAGCTGGAGAAAGAGGCTGACTATCCACAGAACGAGTCATCCGATCTACTTGATTATTAAACTCATCCTCTGCTGAGATCACCTTTTGATGAGCATTTACATGAGACACAAGTATCTTCACATCCTTTGACCATTCAGAGAGCTCTATCCACATACTTCTTCCCCAAATGTCTTTCTCACCAATTTTCCAGTCATGCTCCTTCCAAGTCCCTGACCATCCAGCCAAACCATTGGCTACAGCCCATGAATCAGTATATAATCGAACCTCTGGCCATTTCTCCTTGCAGGCAAAATGCACAACCATGTGCACTGCCCGAAGTTCTGCCCACTGTGAAGACTTTCCTTCACCAGTGTCCTTTAGGGTTGTTTCAGAAATTGGCTGTAATGCTGCAGCTGTCCACCTCTGGGTGGTGCCTGCATAGCGTGCAGAACCATCAGTAAACCAGGCCCTAGTCTTCTCTTCCTCAGTCAACTGATCATAGGGCAAACCCCATGAAGCCATAGGTGCATGCTTAAGCCCAGGAGACATTGTAACAGGAGTGGGAACCATAGGCATTTGGGCAACTTCTTCATGTAGCTTGCTTGTGCCCTCAGGGCCTGCCCGGGCCCTGTCCCGTATGTACCACTTCCATTTGACAATGGACTGTTGCTGTGCACGTCCTACTTTATGGTCTGGTGGGTCAGATAACACCCAGCTCATGATGGGCAGCTCAGGTCGCATGGTGACTTGGTGGCCCATTGTCAAACGTTCAGTTTCCACTAAGGCCCAATAGCAGGCTAAGAGCTGTCTCTCAAAAGGAGAATAGTTGTTTGCAGATGAAGGTAGAGCCTTGCTCCAAAATCCCAAGGGCCTCCGCTGTGATTCCCCTATGGGAGCCTGCCACAGACTCCAGACAGCATCTCTATCTGCCACTGATACCTCAAGCACCATTGGGTCTGCTGGATCATATGGCCCTAGGGGCAGAGCAGCCTGCACCGCAGCCTGGACCTGTTGAAGAGCCTTTTCCTGTTCCAAGCCCCACTCAAAGTTTGCTGCCTTACGAGTCACCTGATATATGGGTCGTAGTAACACACCCAGATGAGGAATGTGCTGCCTCCAGAATCCAAAAAGACCCACCAGACGTTGTGCTTCTTTCTTGGTGGAGGGAGGGGCCAGGTGCAACAACTTATTCTTTACCTTAGAAGGAATGTCTCTGCATGCTCCACACCACTGAACTCCTAGAAACTTCACCGAGGTAGATGGCCCTTGAATTTTAGTTGGATTTATTTCCCATCCTCTCATGCGCATATGCTTTACCAACAAGTCTAGGCTAGCTGCTACCTCCTGTTCACTGGGTCCAATCAACATAACATCATCAATATAGTGGACCAGTGTGATATTTTGTGGAAGAGTCAGGCGATCAAGATCCCTTCTAACTAAGTTATGGCACAACGCTGGAGAGTTAACATACCCCTGAGGTAAGACAGTAAAGGTATACTGTTGGCCTTGCCAGCTGAAAGCAAATTGCTTCTGGTGGTCCTTATGAACCGGTATTGAGAAAAAAGCATTGGCCAGATCAATAGCTGCATACCAGGTACCAGGAGACATATTAATCTGCTCGAGTAAGGACACCACATCTGGTACAGCGGCTGCAATTGGTGTCACTACTTGGTTGAGTTTTCGATAGTCAACTGTCATTCTCCATGATCCATCTGTCTTTTGCACAGGCCAAATTGGAGAGTTAAATGGAGATGTGGTAGGAATCACCACCCCTGCATCTTTCAAATCCTTGATAGTGGCATTAATCTCCGCAATCCCTCCAGGGATACGATACTGTTTTTGGTTCACTATTTTCCCTGGTAGAGGCAACACCAATGGTTTCCATTTGGCCTTTCCAACCATAATAGCCCTCACTCCACAGATCAGGGAACCAATGTGGGGATTCTGCCAATTTCTAATTATATCTATCCCAATTATACATTCTGGGACTGGGGAAATAACTACGGGATGCGTTCTGGGACCCACTGGGCCCACCGTGAGTCGGACTTCAGCCAAAACTCCATTTATCACCTGACCTCCATAGGCCCCTACTTTAACCGGAGGGCCACAATGCTTTTTAGGGTCTCCTGGGATCAGTGTCAACTCAGAACCAGTATCCAATAGGCCTCGAAAAGTCTGATTATTTCCTTTTCCCCAGTGTACAGTTACCCTAGTAAAAGGCCTCAGGTCCCTCTGGGGAAGGACAGGAGGAAGGCAAACAGCATAACTCTTTGGTATTGTGACAAGGTCCTTCCTCACTGGAACCCGGCCACCCCTTCATTCAAGGGGTTCTGGGTCTGTGAACTGTCTCAAGTCTGGAAACCGGTCAACTGGGCGGGATTCGCTACTCCTAAAATCAAATGTTGACTTCCTGTCATTCGTTCTAGAGCTTTTCTGCTTATACAGATCAAATAAAAACTTAGTAGGCTTCTTATGTATTTGGTTCCTGGGAACACCATGATTAATTAGCCAGTTCCAAAGATCATTTCGGGTCATGCCATTATAGGTATTGTTTTGCCTTTGCCACCCATTATGATAATTACTGTAACTACGCTCATCTGGCCTTCTGCGATTCAGTGCTGCCACCTGACGCCTACCCTGAGGTCCTGTTAGACCTACTACGTGTACATTTAATTTATGCAAACGAGCCACAACTTCTCTAACTGTAAGATCTGGCATAAGAAATAGAGCAAAAACAAAGCTCTTCAAATGTTCTGGTGTCTCTCTCAGTACTTTCCATCTTATAAATTCAGTGAGTGGCATGTCCTCTGGGTCCTCATATTGTGGAGAATGTGGTTTTACACTTCGAATCCACTCGAGCATGCCCATCTGCCTGACCCTCACAATCCCTTCATCAATACTAAGCCAAGGAATATCAGGCATCTCTAACTCGCTGTTAGTAGGCCATGTTTTAATAAATACATCAGCCAACCATTCAAATAAACTTTTAACACCTTTTTTAACTGCTCGAGCTTCCATGTTAAACCTAGAATCTCTACTCAGTGGGCTCATATCGATAAACTCAGTATGATCCAATTTTATATTCCTTCCACCATTATCCCACACCCTTAAAATCCATTCCCACACATATTCCTTAGGCTTCTGCCGGAACGAATCAGCAAACTCATTAATTTCTTTAGTAGTATATCGCACCTCCTCGTGGACCACACTTTCTATCTCACCTTGAGGGGCTTGCTTAGACTTCAATCTGGTTATAGGTCTAGAGGCAACAATTGTTGGGCCCTGAGGGACATCAGCTCCCACTGGGAGGGGGGGATTAATTTCCTCAGGCAAGGGTGGGGAGGAGGGATCTGCAGGGTGTGGATTCTCTGCTGAGGGTGGGGAGGTTAATTCCTCAGATAAAGAAAATCCCTCAGAATCCGAGGGTTCAAAATCCTCATCATCATAGTTCTCCCACACATCTCCATCCCAAGTTTCAGGGTTCCACCCTTTCCCCACCAGTGCTCTCACTTTAACTGCTGACACTTTTCGTGGCTGGGAATTAAATTTGCGTTGTAAATCAGCCAACCGTATAATAAGGGCTCCAGCTTGATTTTCTGCTGCTTTAGCTCTTTGGCTGCTGGAGAGAAGATTCTCTTCCAGAGCACACTTGGAAACCTTTAAACTGTTGTTTCGAATCCGGAGCTGGTCATTTTTATCACCGAGCTCCATATTTTCGTCTAACAGTTTATCCAGACATGCTAGGAGCAACAAGGCAACATCATTATTTTCCTGATTTTTCTGCAATTTCTCGAACGTTTTATATATAGAGTCACTAAATTCCTTGCTTCTCACAAGAGGTGAGTTAGGTGAGTCAAATGGATCTATCTTCATAATTAGATCAAATAGTCTGCACCAAGGATTATCATTCCTCTTCATGCCACCAGGAGAGCCTTCAGTAACTCTAGGCTTCATTGGGTTGGAGAGCTGGCTCCAGAGGCTACCAAGCCCACTAAAGAAATTCATCCTTTCAATTCTGTTTCTCTAGAACCACTTCTGGTACCAAAATCTGTATTAGTCAGGGTTCTCTAAAGAAACAGAAGCAACAGGATGAATATATATAACTATATACAATTTATTGATTTGCTCACGTGACGGAGCTCAACAGTAGCGCCGAACTGGAGAGGCCGGGAATCCAGGGAACTGCTCAGTCCGCAAGGCTGGATGTCTCAGGAGTCCCAGTCTAGTGCTGAAGGCCCGAATGGATTCCAGGAGATCTGCCAGTCTCGGTACACGCTGGGATCCGAAAGGTTGATCACAGCAGCAAGGCAAACTCACCAGATGAGAGAGAGGCAAGCCGCAGGAAGAAGGAAAAGGGACCAGCTCCCGCTGCCGTGGCCTTAAATACTGCCTGCCGGCAGAAGGTAACACCCACATTTGGGGTGGGCCATCCGGGTTGAGGTGGTCCAATCAGAAGACCCTTTTCTCTTATTTGCTCCTTAGTCCAGTCAAGTTGACACCCAGGATTAACCATGACAGAGGGTGAAACTCAAAACTTTATTTTCCAGTACAGGGTATATAAAAAGCTTCTACTAATCATCACAGAGAGCATTAGAAAGTATCCAAGCATTGAAAAGGTCAACCTAATCATGCAGTTACATATTCCTCAGCCTACACATGCTTCTACAGATGCTCACACATTGTTGACAAGCCCAATGCTAGGGGAACGGGGGCCGGGGGGGGGTTGCAACTAACTGCAGTGAGGGAACTGAATGCAGCTGTTACCAGGAAGGACTCCATGTTGATGGGGCAGCAAGAAATTCAGCAACATGGCTTACTAATCAGGCCTGGGAGTGGCCTACAGATACAAATGGATAAAATCCTTCCATGCTGTGTTAGGCCTGGCTTGTGTTTGATTTAATATATAATGTTAATATCTGAGTATTTTACAGATGTGAAACCCATTAGATAGATATGAAGTACATCTGAAGAAACGAAGACAAAAAGTAAATTCACAAGGGGTACCTGAGCCCAGTATAGCTGTGAGATTCTTGGAGCTTCCTGGTTGGGTAATACCCAAGGATGGTTGAGAAAAGTCTACAATGATCTGGAACTGTAGATGCCAAAGAGTAAACTTATATCTTATTAAAATAAAAAGTAGGAACTCCCGAAAGTTGTACCGTTGTTAAATGAAATGCCTAGTACCCAGTGTGGTTTTCCCCCCTGTGGTGGTTTGAATGAGAGTGTCCCCCCAAAGGCTTTAAGTATTCAGGCGGTTTGTCTCCAGTTGGTGGCACTGTTCTTGGAGGTCTTAGAAGGTGTGGTTGTGCTGGAGGAAGTATGTTACTGGGGGCAGGCTTATGAGTTTAACAAGCCTTGTGGTCTCCAGTCATTTTCTCTGCTTACTATGCTCATTGTGAGATGTGACCCTCGGCTTGCTGCTCCAGCCCCAGCCACCATGTTTCCCACCACAATGGACTCTAATTCCCTGGAACTGTCAATCGTAAGCTTAAATAAACTCTTCCTTTTATAAGTTCCCTTGCTCATGGTGGTTTTATCACAGCAACAGAAAAGTGACTAATACAACCCTTATAAATATTGATCAGGCTGGCTCTGGAGGCCCCTAATGAAGGGTATCTACTAATGTTGGCTGCATACCAGAAGCACATGGTAAGACCCTATTGCTGAAGATGTGGCAGGATGTGAGCATGGGAAGGAGAGATCCAGGTGGGACCAAGCTGAAACTCCCTGTCACTGTTGACTGGACTTCACAGTGCCAGAGGCTGCTATGCAGATCACTAGGGGAGAATGGTCCCAAAAGTTCGGCTTAATGATGTACCCTGCATAGCGCATAGTCACACACTAAGCAAGATGTTCCTACTGGTGTGATAGTGTCTTGTCTACTACATGAACAACCAGAAAATCTCCAATTGGACTTAAGGACTGCTCCTCAGGGAGGAGCACACATCTGATACTGTAAGTCAGGTTGACTCTCAGTAGCAGGGGAAGTTATAGGCCCAAGTCGAGGACCAACTACAATTGTTTTGTTAGATGAATGTGATGCCCCTGCTAAGGTGCCATCCAAGAATTTTTGTTTAGGTCAGTGGGTTGGCTTCTTATAGCAGCCAGCATTTACACATTCATGCTTCTTGCTATTTGTGTTTTATTAGTAAGAGAAATGCCTCTGAATAGGGTGGGCCAACACACAATTGGAAATAGATGATTAAAAGACCTAAGAGCTCACTGTCACATCACAGTGGAAAACTGATTGTTTGATCTCTTTCATACTTTCTAAAGTTCAAGGATTCTTGGGGGGAGATGGATTGCAGAAAGAATGTAGAGGTGGAGGCAGGGGTGGGGTGTAGAATGGATACTCAAAGACTGACCTGGCACATTGAGTGCCTTCTCACACTGAGAGGCATCTGCCTACCCAGGACTATAAACTTGACTGTTGGCCATCTGAGGGAAAACGAGCCAGGGGAGTCAGCTACCCCTCTGATCCAGCCAATTAGTGTTGGCTGTATTAACAGGGTGGAGCTAAGGGTATATAAGCAGAGAACACCACGAGGTGGGGACCTCCTGCCATCATCTTGGGCAGAGGGTGCAGAGTCCAAGCTGGACATGAACTTTCCTGTATGAACATAATGGAAGGGGAGCACTGATGTTCTGGTAAGTAGCCCCCTCACCCAATTTCTCTGTAAGCAGGCTCAATTAAACTCAATAAAATTTTCCAAACCATGCTTTGTGGAGTTCGTAACTCAATGTGCCTTTGGGACAGTGGGAGGATAAGGTAAGGTGGCACATGAACTTACCTCCCAGGACTTATTGTAGCTATAGAGGGAGAATCTAGAGGATCTTTTTTGGATAGATTTAAAAGAATAGAATTAGGTCTGGAAAGATGTCTCAGCAGATTAGAGCACTTACTGGTCTTTCAGAGGACCAGGGTTTTGTTCCCAACAGCCACATGGCAGCAAACAGCCATTAATAATTCTAGTTCCAGGGGATTGAACACACTCTTCTGAACTGTGCAGATACCACAGGTGCATGATATGATTACAAGAGAAAATATATACATAAAATAAAAATTAATGATTTTAAAAACAACAGAATCGGTCAATTATGCTTCCAGAGGCTGCAGTGTGTATGCAAATGCAGATAAGAGAAGGGCCTGTGTTCCTTTTAAATATCATCAGCAGAGTTTTCTCTCTATGGTGATTCATGGGTGAGGGGAGGCTTCTTTCCCTTAATTCCTGAAGCTGACCGTGTTGGGTGTCTTGCAGTATAAAAGGTGTTGTTTTCTTATAAAAAAAAAAAAAACTATGAATTTATAATCTCAGCACAGGGAGTAAGCAGCAGGGGGTTTCTGAACATTCAGAGCTATCCTGCGCTACATAGTCTATACAGTGAATTCTAGTCCAGCCAGAACTGCAAAGAGTTGTCTCTAAATTAATTAATAAATAAAACTAAAGGGAAGACCTCCTGTCTATCTCACCCTCTTCATTCTGAGATTTTTGTTTTCTGGTTTGAGCTTGAGTAGGTCTTGTGTGCTCTCTCACAATTACTGAGTTCATATGTGCAACTGTCCTGCTGTATGGAGAGCACTGCTTCCTCAGCCCCTATGATCTTCTTGCCTCCTCATTCATCATGATTCCTAAGCCTTGGGGAGAGGGTTATATAGATGTTCTTTTGGGGGCCGAGCACTCTGCAATCTCTTCTCTGCATGTTGATCAATTGTGCGTCTCTGTGATAACTGCGTTCTACTGCAGGAGAATGTTTCTACAGGGAATTATTGACAGAAGGAGCTGTTGTCACAGGAGTGTGACCCTAGCATGGACACACACCTTCTATGGGGAGTTACTGAAATAAGGCGCTGTTGTTACAGGAGGGTGACCCTAGCATGGACACACACCTTCTATGGGGTTATTGAAATAAGTAGCTGCTGTCACAGGAGTGTGACCCTAGCATGGACACATACCTGGGCAGGTTCCATAGCCAATGGTACTTGAGTAATAGATACATGATGTAAAAATGGGGGGAAAAGGAGAAAAACATGAAGTTGGGGGTGGATAGGAAGGTTGGGGTGTAACTGGGATGGGTTGGTAGAGGAAGTAATAAAATCAAAGTACATTATATGATGCTCTCAATGTGTTAATAAAAATACTTATTAAAAATACTTGAACAAGGGGCTGGAGAGATGGCCCAGTGGTTAAGAGTACCAACTGCTCTTGCAGAGGACCGTGTTTCAATCCCAGCATCCACATGATGTCTAAGAACCATCTTTAACTCCAGTTCCAGGGGAATCTAACACCCTCTTCTGACCTCTGTGGCATTGCACAACAGAGAGTCATCAACCTACATGCAGACAGTACACTCATACACATAAAAATAATAAATAAAAAACATTTAAAGAGTCCACTCTTTGAAAAAAATAAAATAAAAAACCTGAAGTAGGCATAGTGGTGAATACCTTTAGTCCCCAAACTTAGGAAGCAGAGGCAGGGAGATCTCCATGAAATTGTGGTCAGCCTGGTCAACACAGCTATTTCCAGGTCAACAGGGGCTATAAGGCCTAAAAATATAAAAAATAAAATAAGCAAATCTAAAGAAAAATGCATATGAATTTGCAATGATAATCATATCTTTAAAGGTTGATATGCTATAAATCTGATAGCTTAAACTTGTGCTGAGGGACATCTATGGACACTAACTTGACTTGATAGGCCTTACCATCAGTGATAGAATTCACCAACTACAGTGGGAGGGTGATGGGAGTGTGCCACTGGGGAGGGGGTATAAAGATGGTTCTGTGTGAGATACATATACCTTCAATAAAAATATACAAGGCGATGTGCAAACAGTAATAGAATACACCCCTGGATCAGCCTATGAAAGTGTCCCAATTTAATTGAGTTGTAAGGGTTCTGATCTAATCGATGCTTTAATTAATTGATAGAGTCAAAACCTGAGTAGAGTCCTAAGGGATGGTGTAGCTGTGGGAGGAAAGACCAGCTGAGGTAGTAATCGCTAGTGTGTGGTGCATCTCTGAAGGCCATTTCTAGCCTTGGTCATCAGTCTTCCTCTTTTAAATTGTTCTCTTGTGTATTTTACACAGTGGCAAAGTGTCTTAACAAAACAGCATCTTAAATAAAAAATCTCCAACAACCTCTAAGCTGTTGATCCACACACCTGGGCACTGTAGCCTGGCCAGGAAGACAAACTCCTCACTGACATAGCTCGGTATCTGCTCAGCAAATGTGTGGTCTGAATGGGGCTGAACTTCATTAAGACTTCTTTCTACCTATTGAAATGAAATTCCACTTCTCTAATTCTCTGAATCTGTGGCAAATTAGTTTGATATTTTTTCCTCATGATACATGAGATTTGGATTTCAGGATAAACTCACTTTGTGGTGATCCTGGTGGCCTGGCAGGGCTGACAGATGCAGAAACGTGGATCCTCAGCTGCTTTCCTTTGAATTTTTGCTCCCATGTTCATGACTTTTGACTGAGAAATTTTCACTTTTTTATCTATTTCTGTGTGTTTGTAATAAAGTGATTTATAAAACTCTAAAATGATAGGAAGAAGAGAAATATTTCTAATCTTTCTATCTTCTGTGTTTATATATATATATATATATATATATACACACACACACACACACACACACATACAAAAAACACATATATGCATATATGTACATATACTATAAGGCTTATCAAATCAAACTTGTGCCCCCAAGTGTCCTTTGGTCTGAGTCCATCTACTGGACCTTGTTCAACTTAATCAGTGCCACACCCTTAAAGAAGACTGAGAAACTGAATGGACACCCAAACCCTAGCTGAGGGACCAACAGCAGCAGCCAAGACAGAGAGCACCAGTCTTCTGCAAGTTTTATGTCTTTAAGAACTTCCCAAATCATGACTTTTTCTGGAATGAGGCAGAACGACTAACAGAAGCAGCAGTTCAATTCTTATGTCTGCCCAGCCTTCCAGAGAAGCTGCTTAAGCCATTTTAGCCAAGAGTGATTTAGAAAACAGACAGATCTGCTGGAATGAAGATGGTCTTTGTAGCCAGCTGTACCAGAGTCAGCTGGGCTGAAAGTCCAATGAAGGGGAGATCAGAACAGTCCTTTTGGAAGTCAGGGACTTCCTGGAGCAGGACTTCCTGGAGAAGCCTTGTGGGCCTGTGCTCTGGGACAGGGCAGAAAGAGCACTGGCCACTGTTCCTCTACTCCAAAACTGCTAAGTGCTCGGCTCCTCTGTGGGATGAAGGCTGAAACAGCTGCTTCCTTGTGAGCCTACTACTCTTTTTTTTTTTTTTTTTTTT
>VZQC01006589.1:6889817-6922323 GCA_009823505.1 Rhizomys pruinosus
TTTTCCCCCCTGTTAAATATGACAGGGTCTTACTGTGGCTTATAACATCTCCTAACCTGTAGAGGATGTAAGCTTGTGGCGTCAGCCATGGGTTATTCCTCCAAGGAGAGAGCCAATAGCCAATTAGGTTTGGGATATACAGGCATATGACTGCCTCTGCTGCACAGTATTTCCAGGCAGGTGAGGTGTAGCTGGTGCTGATGGTGGAGTCTTGCTTGACTCAAGGAGACCCGTATTTGCTTTATTGGTTTAGTGGCCTTTGGTAACACTCTCTGGTATTCCAGAGGCCATCTGCACATTTGCATGTGTGGTCTCAATACATCTTTCCCATGTTAACGTCAGGTCTTTGGCAGCAGGGCCTTATTGCCTCTCTTTTTGCAGGTATCCCAGTTTAGAGGCAAGGAGCCTTTACCTTTTGTGGGTCCTTGGATCCATTGGCCAACATCTCCCTGGTATAATAATCCATTGCTGATGGCAGAACTCCTGTATTAATATATTTTGCTTAAGTGCATAGCTTAAGGACTTTAGTATTATATTTGGTTCTGAACAGAGAATAATCCTTTTCACAGTTCTTATGTCTATTAGTCAATTAAGGAAGGCAGTTTTACTGGTTTTATAAGAGATTACCCGAACACCTCTTAATATGTTTCTCAGTCATTTCTAATTCCTCACTTGTGAAGTCTTTGTTCAGCTCTTTACTCCATCTATTGAGTGGGTCATTTGTTTTCTTTTTTCTTTGTTTTTTTGAGTAGTTTATATATTCTGGAAATCAATGCTTTGTCAGATGTATCTGCTGCGACGGTTTCCTCCCACTCTGTGGGATTTCTCTTCATTTCCTTGATTGTTTCTTTTGATGTACAGAAACTTTTGAGTTTAGTGAGATCCCATTTGTCAATTGTCTACCTTAATTCTTGCACAACTGCTGTCTGATTTAGGAAGACTTTTCCTATGCCTATGTCTTATAGTCTGCTGCCAACATTTTCTTCTATCGCCTTCAGAGTTTGGGGTTTCACGTTAAGGTCTTTAATCCATCTGGAGCTGACTCTTAGGACTGCTTTTAAAGTTTAAAATAGGTTTTGTTGTGTTGTATTATCATTGTCATTCAGTTCCAGGAATGCTTTTATTTGTTTCTTTATCTCTTCCTTGACCCATTCATTACTCAGGAGTGTGTTGTTTAGTCTCCATATATTCTTGTAGATATTAGGGCTTTTCCTGGTGTTGATAGTGAGCTTTATTGCCTTGTGGTCTGATAGAATGCATAAAATTAATTCAATCTTTTTGTATTGGTGGAGGTTTCTTCTGTGTCCCAGGATCCGGTTGATTTTGGGGAATGTTCTGTGGGGTACTGGGTAGAAAGTGTGTTCTCTCATATTAGGGTGGAATATTTGGTAGATGTTTGTGAGGTCTGTTTGGTGTATGGTGTTATTCAGTTCAGATGTCTCTCTGTTTATTCTTTGTTCAGTTGACCTGTCCAAAGTGCTCAGTGGGGTATTGAAGTCCCCTGCTATGTGCCTTGTGATCATGGAGAATTGACTTTATAAAGTTTGGTGCACCAGAGTTTGGTGCATATATATTCATAATTGTGAATTCTTCATGGTGAATTGTTCCTTTGATAAAAATGTAATGGTCTTCTTTGTCTCTTCTGATTTCTTTTACTTTGAAGCCAATTTTGTCAGTTATTAAAATAGCAACACATGCTTTCTTTTTGGTATCATTTGCTTGGATATTTTTTTCCATCCTTTCACTTTAATGTGGTGCCTATCCTTGAAGGTAAGATGCATTTCTTGTAGACAGCATATAGATGGGTTTTGTTTCCTAATCCAATCTCCCAGTCTATGACTTTTGATTGGGGAGTTTAGTCCATTAATATTTAAGGTTATAACTGGTAGATTTGTGTTGCTTCCTTTCACCTTATTATCCATTTGAGTTTTTGGTCTAGGTTTCTACTTCTGCAGTTATGCTTTTATTAATTTATCTTTCTAGGTGTCTGGGGATAGTTGCTCCTTTCTTCTGTCCTTTGAATTGCTTCAAGTATTCTCTGAAGGGTTGGTTTTCTGGACATGTATTCTTTCATCTAGTTTATGTCATGGAAGATTTTTCTCTCTCCTTCAACTATAATTGACATTTTTGCTAGGTAGAGTAACCTGGCTTGGTTTCTATAGTCCTTTAACACTGGGAATGCTTTGCTCCATGTTCTTCTTGCTTTCATAGTTTGCACTGAGAAGTCAGTTGTAATTCTGATAGGTTTCCCCTTAATAAGTAACTTGTTGTTTTTCTCTTGGGGCTTTCAGAATTTTGTCTTTGTTTTGGGTGTCTAGCATTTTAACTGTGATGTGGAGTGGAGAGTTTCTTTTCTGACCTTGTCTATTTGGAGTTCTATGTGCCTCTTGTATTTGTATTGGTTTGTCATTTTTTTAGTTTGGGGAAATTTTCATCTATTATTCTGATAAAGATCTGATCAATACCATTCTCTTGGGATTCTTCTCCTTCCTCTATTTCTATGATGTGGAGGTTTGATCTTTTCATAGTGTGCCACAGTTCCTGGTTGTTCCACTTTTGTATATTTTTTAAATTTTCATAGTCTTTACTTGAGGTTTTTAGCTGTTCTGTGTTATCTTCCAGGTCTGATATTCTTTGTTCTGCTTCCTCCATTGTACTTCTGAGGCTTTTTCCATTCTGTTCCTCTTGATTGGATGAGTGTTTGATATCCTTTTTCATTTCATCTTCTGATTTCTTTAGTTTTTCCACTTCCTTTTGAAACTTCTCAATCTCTTCCTGTGGCTCTTTGCTTCTCTGGTTGGTTTCCTTATCTTTTTCAACATGGGATCTTTTCAGTGTTTCTACTTCCTTCTGGAGTTTGTCTTTCTCTCTCTCTAGGTTTTTCATTCTCTTTTTTTAGTTCTCTGACTTGCTCTTTATAGTTTTTTTTATTTCTTTGAGTATGTTCATAATTGTACTTCTAATATCTGTGTCCTGGGCCATCGCCAGAGGGATCCCACTGTAGGAATCTTCCACAGGGTTTGTCAAGCTTGGTGTGGAATTATCCTGTACCTTTTCCATGTTGTCTCTTCTTTGTGTCCCTGGCATGTGGGTTTCTCTTTGTCTGTATTCCAATGGGAATCCCAAATTCCTCTTCACTGTGTCGAAGGCTTTGCTTTGCTTGCCTCCTTCAGATGCCTTCATTGTTTGATTGATTTGCTTTTCTCCTTTTCTGCTTGCTTATGGAGTGTTGACCTGTCTGTTTTACACTTTCTATTGGAAGTCTGACTCACTCTTCCCTTTCTATTCTGAAGGTTCTCTGAAGAATCCACTTGGACACTGCTTCGGCAATCCCAGTTGGTGGGGGTTGGGGGGGTGATAGCTGTTTAGCCCGAGCCCCGGTACCTGTGCTTCAGGTGGTCCTGGGAAATCCCCAATCTCAAGTCTCACACAGGCGCACCATTTATAGCTGATAGGAAGACAACTCCGCCCCCACAGCCACACAAGCCAATGGAGCCAAAGGTGAATAGATCAAACCAAACAATCGGCCTGGCTGAAGCACCCAGCTCCTCCCTGTGCTTCAGGTGGTCCCAGGACATCCCCATATAGTTTTTTTTTAAAGATTTATTTTCATTGCTTATTAATTAAGTGTGTGTGGAGTTATATATGTATGTGAGTGCAGGTATCTGAAGAGGCCAGAAGACATCAGAGTCCCTGCAGCTAGAGTTAATATGAGTTGTTATCTACCTGATATGAGTGGTAGGAACCAAACTCAGATCCTGTGAAAAAGCAGTACATACATCTTAACAAATAAGCCATCTCTCCTGCACCACACAGTTGTTTGCTTACCTTTACATTTTCTGATGAACCTGGCCTAATGTTTTCACAGTAAGCAAGATCTGACCTCTTCATTCTGTCACTTTATGTCAGCATTCCACTAAAGCCTCATATCAATCCCTATACCAGAATGTTGTATAATATTTTATAAAATAGTTTTAAATAGATTTTCCATTTCATTACTTGTGTTCAGAACAGCTCTGGCAAATCTTGTTTAGTCCTAGAGAAGTTGATAATGTTGAAGATGACTTTGTAATCCATATGCTTCCCACTCTGCAGTGGGTGGAAGAGAGCAGGAGCAGGTGCTGGGCTCCAATCATTGCACACTTAGTTTATCATACACATGCTCTGCCCTGACCTTCAGCAGAGGCCTCTGGGGACAAACGTTAGGCTTCCTTGATACGGAGAGTTCTACTAATGCCCTCCACTGAGCTCTATGACTTAAAAGAACTTGGGTTTGTTTGTGAAATGGAAGGGATAAGGCAGCGTCTCCCTCTGAAATCTATTTTAGAAGTGCTATAACACTTTCTTCAAATAGTTTCCCTCTTCAGGGAGTGTAAGAAACTCCTGAAATTGTCCTCACTGGTGCCAGAGAGAGGCAGATGCGGACCTTGTATCTCTATTAAAGGAAGAAGCAGGTTCCAACTGCTCAGAGTCCCTCAGGGTTACACATCTTTAGAAAAGGCCCATGCTGCTTCAGTGTTCTCAGAATCTGTTGCTGTGCAGTAAACATGGCATACATTCCTTCTTGCAAGACTCCTATGGTGGGCTCATCAGATATTCAGGGAGAGTGCTTGAAGATGGAAAGATTCCCTATGAGGTTTGAATTCTGTATCTTTTGTTATTTATTATGTAAAAGTGAGATGAGACGTTGCTGGGACAAGGGACACAGCCGTGGAGTGCTTGGAGAGTGACAGATGCATGGATTTATCACAAACACATTTACCACTTAGGGCTCCAAAGATGCTGAGTGAGGAGCATGGCACAAAGGGGCTTTGATCTTCTGTGTTAGCTTTGCTCTCTAATTGAGGCTTACCAGATTAAAACAGATGTAAGGTTTGAATTCACATCTGTGTCCACTGTGGCTTTCCAATTATCAAGGTCTAGAGAAGAAGGATGGCTGATTCATTTGTATCCTAAGTACCAATCAAAAGTTGTACATGAGACATTAAGGCCATGTAAAGGAGGCTAATGCATTATGGTAAGACTTAGTGGCAGAGGACATAGTGCAACGAAGGATGCTAATCAGCAACCCAGGCAAACTCTTTCTCACACACATCAACACATATCCTGACATCAACACTGATGCCTTGAGGTCTGTCAGAACAAAATAAGATCACAGAACATTTTTGTATAAAGTTTGCGACAAAATATTTCCACAACTAATTCCTGCTTTACTTACTTTAAGTGATATTTTGTAGGATTTTAAAAGCCATTTATCTTATTTATAATGTAAGTGACTCAGGGGGGGTCAAGAAACAAAATGTAGATCTTTATTCTCATAAATACTTATGGTGAGAGTCACCATCTGCCTTTGAGTGATGGACTCACTTACACACTCTGAAGGTAACTTTTGCATTCTCCTGTAACAGGAAATGTGCTGAGTCTGTCTGATAATCAAATGTCCTTAGCACTGCCTGTCTCCCAGGAAGTTCTTAAGGGTCAAGTGTATTGAGACTAAAACCTGAATGTGTCCTGCACAAAGAGAGAACTCAATAGATGGGATTCCAATGCAAAAGGATCCGCATGCAGTCTAATCAGAAGTTTGTTTATAAGAAGATTGTTTACAAGAAGGACTGATAATTGGGTCATTTCAGGAAGGGAAGCTGTGGATTGGAGAAGGGAGGGTCAGGAGACGGCAGTTTTTGCATTATTATTTTTCACCGTGAACCATTTATTTCTATCAGAGCTACTTTAGAGATAATGATAGATGAATGTTAGGTAATCTTCTCTGTACCCCACATGGAAAAGTTGACTTTTCAGGAAAATGTCCAGTGTGATTGCCCAACAGAATATACCAGGGCATGGAAAAGATGAAGTGGAAACTGTTGATTGAGCCCATGTTGTCATAATAGGGAGAAAGGTCTTTATCATGTAAAAATGGAGAGTCAGAAAAGAAGCGTTTAAAGAGCCTGCAGGGACATCCCTGCTGGGATTAAAGGTGTGTGCCACCATGCCCATCAGGGACATGCTAGTTTTTAACAAATATATATTTATTTTTAGTTTACGTTTGTGTATTTTTTCTGCATGTGTGTAAGTGCACCTCTGCATTCAATGCCCATGGAGGACGAAGAAAGGAATGAATCCCCAGAAACTACAATGATAACTCCAGTTAGTGGCCCTGTGTGCTCAGGGAACAAACCCAGGTTGTCTGTAAGTCTAGCTAGTTCTTTTTTGGTCGTTTCTTGAGGCAGGGTCTCTCTGCTTCCCCAGGTGGCCTGGAACTTCCTATGTAGACTAGAATGCCCTTGAACTCACGGATATCCACCTGCTTCTGCCTCCTGAATGCTGGGATCACTACCAAGCCACCATTTGCAGCCAGTGCTTATAACCAGTGAGCCATCTCACCAGATCCAGCAGAATATTTTTAAAATATAAAATATTTCAGAAGTGAGCAAATGCGTAATAGAGGGGTAATTTTCCTACACTACAAATATCTGCATGGGTGTGGGAGATGAAATGCCTGTATCCATGCAAATGTTTCCTATGGTTTTTAGTTATACCATACCAGGCTCATTGGCTCACTTACACACACAGACCTATATTGAATTCCATCAGGCAGTAGTTTCTCTTCTTGGCAGTGGAAATTGGAAAATTGAATTTTCCCCTGCATTCTAATCTGATTCGAAATTTATTTTCTATTTAGACCCTTTATATAATTATTGCCATCATCATTATTTCACAACTCTTGCTTAATCTATTAATGAGAAATGGATATTTTTAATGTCAGAGCTCCACAAGGTCTATTAAGGATAATTATTGCTAGAAGCAGGCTGCAGGTTGACTGAGTAAACCTGGGTACTGAAGAGTAGGGCCAAGTAGACTTATGAGCAGCCAGAGTGGGAAGTCAGCAGGTGTGACAGACACATCAGGAGGAGAAAAAAATCTGAATTAATCATAGAAGATTGGCATGCTCATTCCCAGCCTTATGTCCAGTTGTTTGATTTTTTTAGATAAGAAATTGTTAAATTAGCTATAAGACATTTGGTATTAAAGCCACAGCTTTAATCATCATGAGAGGACATGAAACAGTGTTCGAGGGCCAGGCCCAGAGCTCAGCTGTGAATCAGCTCCTCCAGATGCCACAGAAATACAAGCAATTTAAATAAAAAGAAATAAACAGTATTTTTAAATTTTTATTTATTATTTTATGTGTATAAGTGTACTGTCTACATGTAGGTTTGTGCACCCGTGTCATACAATGCTGCGGACATCAGAAGAGGGCCTTGGATTCCCCTGGAACTAGAATTAAAGACGGTTCTTAGCCGCCACGTGGGTGCTGGAGATTGAACCCGGGTCTTCTGCACAAGCAGTCAGTGCTCTTAACTGCTAGGCCATCTCTTCAGCCCCATAAACAGCATTTTAAAATACTTTACTTATTATTTTTATTTTATGTGTATGACTATATTTTCTGCATATGTGTGTGTGTCTATGCTGTGGCAATGCCCATGGAGGTCAGAAGAGTGTGTTGGATCACCTGAAACTGGGATTAAGGATGGTTGTTAGCCACCATGTGGGTCCTGTGAAAGACTGGCCAGTGCTCTTAACTGCTGAGCCATCTCTCCAGCCCCATAAACAGTATTTTAATGACAGTAAGATTCCTTACCCCATAACTGTGAATGATGCCAAAGGACCCATCATCCCACTCAGAATAGTAACTCAGAGCACTTCAGTGACAAGAAGCATGCACAATCCAAACATGATGTAAAGATTCCCATGTCTTATTGTATGCATATATGCATCAGCACCATCAGAATGCTTTATGATACATTCTAACTTAGAACTCAGAAAAGGAGAATAAATTAACAATATTCTTTATAGACCAGCAGAATTGGGAGATTATTGAAGAAAGCCAATTCTTCCTTGGGGGTTGTAGATTTAACATAAAGTACAGGGTGCCAGGTAAATGCAGATTTTAGACAATGTTTAAAAGGGGAACACCTCACCTAATCCTAGCACTCAGGAGGCAGAAGCAGGTGGATCTTTGTGAGTTCAAGGCCAGCCTGGTCTACAGAGTGAGTTCCAGGACAACTGGGGCTACAGGGAGACCCTGTCTTGAAAAGACCAAATAAATAAATAAATAAATAAATAAATAAATAAATAAATAAATGGGGGAACACCTCAAGGATTGTACTATCTCATATTTTCTGTTTCTCCATTCAACATATTTCTCTTTTTTTAATTTTCTTTTATTTATTTTTGTATTTGTATGAGTGTACTGTCTGCATGCAAGTTTGTGCACCCGTGTCGTGCAATGCAGTGCAGGTCAGAAGAGGGTGTCGGATCCCCTGAACTGGAGTTCTCCTGGAATTGGAGTTTCAGACGATTCTCGGCCGCCATGTGGGTGCTGGAGATCGAACCCTGGTCCTCTGTAAGAGCGGTCGGTGCTCTTAACCACTAGGCCATCTCTCCAGCCCCATTCAACATATTTCAAACTAAAACAATTTTCATTCATCTTGGATCTGCCTAACCTCATGCCACTCTCTGCTGTGGCTTCTTTCTCTCCAGTGCTACCTGTTCTCTTTCCCTCATACTTAACACAGAGATGAAAACCCAGGTCCTTTATTCTGTACCCTGGCCAGGAATAGATTAGAGCATCCTCTACATTGGGGATGAAGTACATAGAAGTATTTTCTCTACCCTAAGCTGCATTCTCTATAGCTTTATAATAAGAAAATCTAACAAGTTCTCGTGTGCATCTTGTCATTCTCAATTCTACTAATTTAGACAGGGAAACTGTGAGAATCATTATTTATTAGGAAAAGTATGTTCCCTTCCTGAACCTCAACCTTCCATATTACAATAATGGGGTTAGCTGAGGATGTGGTTAGATAAATATAAAGAATACAATTTTCTAGGAAGTACAACACAAAATTCAATAACCTGAATTCATCTGAACTTAGGAGTGATTTGTGAGCTGAGATTTCTGAAATGGACAAGAAAACCATTGTAGCAGATATGACTCAAATTTTCTTATATTTTCATCTATTTACATTTAAGTGAATGCCATGCATATTTAGTTAATGCAAAAAAATCTTTATTATAAACTAACTCACATAAAACACCAAAATAAACTTCTATTGTCAAATGTAACCTCTAGCAATAAATAAAAAAAATCTGTAATTAGCTAACATTCTAATTGTGTTAACTGTCAGAGAAACAGCAGACAATATAGCAATTAAGAAACACAAGTGACTCTCCAGTAGAACTCATGGATAGTTCTTATGGGTTTTGTGCTCATGAAATATTTAAAATAAGGTGTCAGTGATTTCTTTCTAGAAAAAACAGTTAATAAACAGAAACATTTCATTTAGGAAAACAAGTCCTTAGAACACAGTTGCACAAGTGATTTATCTTGCAGCAATTCAGCAAAAGGTGAATGAGCTCATTTGTAAGGCAGGATTCATCTGACTATTTTTACAAGTCTGAGTGAGAACTGGGGCTCCAGCCCAGGCAGTGAGTACCAGTGTTTAAGAAGGCCTTTGTTCTCATGCATTGGTGTGCCCTTGCACACCTCTGGGAGTGAGTAAGCTCTTAAGTAACTAGCTGGGAGCACCCCTCTGGTACTGAGTTCATTGAGAGTCAACTGTGAGGACCATATATAAATTATCAGATGTAAATTTTAGCACAAATTAGATAAAAATGAAAATTTTAAAATCTGACACAATACATGATAAAAATCAAGTGTTCTAATAGATGAGATTTTAAGTTCATCACATTGCTGAATACTGAAGTAGCTGAAAAACTATTTTGTGAGAAAAACGTTTTAACCTAACAATGAAAACAGTAACTCAGTACTTCAATATACATGCCAGCCTTTTGGTTTATGAAAAGATTTTATATATTACTGATTATTCAATTAGAATGAAAATTTGGCTTTATGTAAGCATCTCAAAGTTTTTAAAAGATTTTTTAGCTTTTTTTGTTGTTGTTGTCTTTTTGAGACAGTGTCTCTCTGTTGCCCCAGCTGTCCTGGAACTCACTCTGTAGAACAGGCTGGCCTTGAACTCACAAAGATCTGCCTGCCTCTGCCTCCCAAGTGGTAGGATTAAAGGTGTGCACCACCACTCCCGGCTCTTAAAAAGTTTTAGAGCAAGAATATCTGTAGGAAGATAAAGAGAAAGAAAGAGGTGAAGGAATGAGAGGAGGAAGAAGTCTAACAGAAGTAATTACAGAATCTTTTAAAACTATATTATTTATAATATTCAACCTAAATACTTTCATTGAAATAGCACCTTTATAGACATAATTATTTACTGCTCAGGTTATCCTTTGTGTCTATGTTTATTAAATCAATCCATTATTCATAAATAGCCTTAATTATAATTATACTGAGCACATCATTTTGCATGTTGTGTTTATGACATATTAAGAACTGTAATGCAAGTCTTCTGTACCCAAAGTTTTCATGCTGAGGATACAAAAAGAATAAAGCAAGTTAGTAACTCAGCACTGATTTATGGTTTGTGATAAGCATTTCAAAGGACATAAATAGAATCAAGTTATACAGAATATTAGGGAAATACCAGCTTCTAACACTGCAGAGGTATCTCATCAGAAGTGCAATCCAGAGTGAACACTAAAGTGTGAGTGAGATCTATTGAGTCATTGTAAAGGTTGCTCCAGGAGGACCAGACATCACTGCAGAGCTAAACCAGGAATCCTCAAAGGGGTGAAGTAATTGAGACTAATAAAGCTAGTTATAGTCTGAGCCATAACTCATAAAAATTCTGTGGCTATAACAAGACTTTGGAATCTTTAATATTGCTAATATTGGTCATCCTTTTGAATATGTTAAGTAGCAGCATTATCAAATCTACATTTTAGTATTTCCAGAAGAAACATAAAACAATAGAAGAAAAAGTAGAGGAAGAGGACACAAGAGGAGGAAGGAGAGGAGGAAGAGGAAGAGTATGAAGAGGGAGAGAATGACAAACTCCAGAAGGAAGTGAAAACATTGAAAAGATCCCATGCTGAAATAAAAGTAAAACAACCAGCAAAGCAAGGAGTTACAGGAAGAGATTGAGAAGCTCCAAAAGGAAGGGGAAATACTAAAGAAATCACAGAATGGAATTAAAAAAGAAATCAAACACTCATAAAATCAAGAAGAAAGGATGGGAAAAAGCCTCAGAAGCAGAATGGAGGACCCAGAAAAAAAAAGAATATAGGGTCTGGAAGATAACACAGAACAACTAAAAACCTCAAGTAAAGATTATGAAAAATTTAAAAATACACAAGAGTGGAACAACCAGGTAATGTGAGACAGTATGAAAAAAAACCAAACCTCAGCATCATAGGGATAGAGGAAGGAGAAGAAGCCCAAGGGAATGGTATTGATCAGATCTTCAAAAGAACAATAGATGAAAATTTCCCCAAACTAAAAATGACAAACTCATACAAATACAAGAACCACATAGAACTCCACATAGACAAGATCAGAAAAGAAACTCCCCAAGCCTATTAGTTTTAACTATGATATCATAGATGGAGAGAATGACAAACTCCAGAGGAAGTGAAAACATTAAAAAGAACCCATGCTGAAATAAAAGGAAACCAACCAGCAAAGCAAGGAGCTACAGGAAAAGATTAGGAAGCTCCAAATAGACTTGGGGAGTTTTAACTATGATATCATAGTTGAAACACTTGAAGCCCCAAACAAAGACAAAATTCCGAAAGCCACAAGAGAACATCAAGATACATATAAGGGGAAACCAATTACAATTACAGCTGACTTCTCAGTGCAAACTATGAAAGCAAGAAGAATGTGGACTAAAGTATTCCCAGTGCTAAACAACTATAGATGCCAACCCAGGTTACTATACCCAGCAAAAATGTCGATTATAGTTGAAGGAGAAAGAAAAATCTTCCATGACATAAGATGATAGAATACATGTCCAAAAAACCAATCCTTCAGAGAATACATGAAGAAATTCATATGACAGAGGAGAGGAGCAACTAACCGCAGGCACCTAGAAAGAGAAATTAATAATAGCATAACTGCAGAAGTAGAAACCTAGACCAAAAATACAAATGGATAATAAGGTGAAACACAAATATCTCAATTTTAATCTTAAATACTAATGGACTAAATTTCCCAATCAAAAGACATAGACTGGGAGAATAGATTAGGAAACAGAACCCATCCATGTGCTAGCTACAAGAAACCCTTCTCACTCTCAAGTGTAGGCACCAACTTAAGGTAAAAGGATAGAAAAAATATTCTAAGCAAATGGTACCAAAAAGCATAAAGGAGTTGCTATTTTAATATCAGACAAAACAAACTTCAAAGTAAAATTAAGCAGAAGAGACAAAGAAGGCCATTTCATCTTTATCAAAGCAGCCATTAACCATGAAGATTTCAGTCATGTATATAGATGCACCCAACTCTGGTGCACCGAACTTTATAAAGACAATTCTCCAGGACATCAAAGCACAGATTAACCCCAGAACACTAGTAGCCGGGGACATCAATACCCCACTGAGCACTTTGGACAGGTCAACCAGACAAAGAGTAAACAGAGAGACATCTGAACTGAATGAAATGATGTACCAAATGAACCTCACAGATAGCTACCAAATATTCCACCCAAACACCAGAGAAGATACACTTTCTTCTCAGCACACATGAAACAATCTCCAAAATTCCTACATACTTGGACACAGAAAAAATCTCACCAAATACAAAAAGATTGAAATAATTCCATGCATTCTATCAGATAACAGCACAGGAAAGCTCAATATCAACACCAGGACAAGCCCTGCTCACTACAGGAACACATGGAGACTAAACAACACACTCCTGAATAATGAGTAGGTCAAGGAAGAAATAAAGAAAGAAATCAAAAGCATTTCTAGAACTAAACGAAAATGGCAATGCAACACAATAAAACAAACCTATGGGATACTTTAAAAGCAGTCCTGAGAGTGAAGTTTATAGCCCAGGCTGCCTACATTAAAACAAAACAAAACAAAAAGCAGAAAGAGCACAAATAAACAATCTAACACTGCAGCTAAAAACGCTTGAGAGACAGTGACAAATGGACCCTAAATATAACAGACAGGAAGAAATAACTAAAATCAGAGCAGAAATCAATTAAATAGAATAAAATAAGGAATATGAAAAATCGAAGAATCCAAAAGTTGATTCTTTGAAAGAATAAACAAGATAGATGGACCTCTAACCCAGTTAACCAAAAGAAAGAAAGAGCAACTCAAAATCAATAGAATTCATGAAGAAAGGGGAAACATCACAACAGACAATGAAAAGATTAAGACAATAATATGGGAATAATTAAAAAATCTGTACGCCACTAAGTTTGAAATCCTAAGAGAAGTGGATTAATATCTGAAATCCTGGGAATCACTAAAGCTTAACCAAGAAGAGATTGACAGTGTTAACAGACCCATAATATATGAAGAAATCGAAAATGTAATAAGAAACCCCCCAACTATAAAAAGCCCAGGCCCAGATGGTTTCATGGCAGAATTCTATAAAACATTTAAAGAGGATTTACAACCATTATTACTCAAACTGTTCAGAAGGATACAAGCAGAGGGAAATCTCTTAAATTAGTTCTATGAAGCCAGCATCACTCTAATAGTAAAATCAGGCAAAGATACAACCAAAATAGAGAATTATAGACTCATCTCATTAATGAAAACAGATGCAAAAATTCTCAAGCAAGTACTCAGAAACCGAATACAGACACACACCAAAAAGATCATCCATTATGACCAAGTTGGGTTCATACCAGAGATGCAAGCATGGTCCAACATACAAAAATTAATAAAAATCATAAAACACATCTCAATTGATGCAGAAAAAAACTTCAACAAAATCCAGCATCCTTTCATGCTTAAAGTCCTAGAGGTAATTGGACTGGAGGAATCATTCCTCAATATAATCAAAGTGATATACAGGAAACCCACAGCCAACATCAACCTAAATAGAGAAAAGTTAGAAGCATTCCCCTTAAAGGCAGGAGCACAGCAAGGCTGCCCACTATCCCTACTCCTCTTCAATATAGTGCTTGAAACACTTGCCAGGGCAATAAGTCAAATAAAGGAAATTAAAGCAGTACTAATTGGAAAAGAGGAAGTCAAATTAACCCTTTTTGCAGATAATATGATAGTTTACCTAAGGGATGCTAAAAACTCCATCAGGAAACCCCTAGAAATGATTAAGAGTTTCAGCAAAGTGACAAGGTACAAAATTAACCTAGAAAAATCGGTAGCCTTTCTTTATACCAACAACAAGTAACTGAAGAAGGAATATGAGAAGACCTTCCCACTCACAATAGCCTCAAAAACAATAAAATACCTATGAACAAACCTAACCAAAGACACAAAAGATCTCTACAACAAAAATTTTAAATCCCTGAAGGAGATTGAAGAAGACATCAGAAGTTGTAAAGAAGACCTCCCATGCACATGGATTAGAAAAAATATTTATAGTAAAAATGTCCATCCTAACCAAATTAATATACAGATTCAATGCAATCCCAATTAAAATCCCCAAGAATTTCTTCACAGGCTTTGAAAAAAATCTTTAATTTCATATGGTAAACAAAATACACCAAATAGCCAAAACAACTCTGAGTGAAAAGAGCAGTACAAGGGGGATCATGATACCAGACTTCAAACTATACTACAGGGCTATAATCATAAAAAGAGCCTGGAGCCAGACGTGGTGGCACACATCTTTAATCCTAGCACTTGGGAGGCAGAGGCAGGCAGATCTTTCTGAGTTCAAGGCCAGCCTGGTCTACAGAGTGAGTTCCAGGACAGCTGGGGATACAGGGAGACCCTGTTTTTAAAAGACCAAAAACAAAACAAAACAAACAAACAAACAACAAAAAAAACCCAGCCTGGTACTGGCACAAAAACAGACCTGTAGACCAATGGAACAAAACTGAAGATCCAAACTTGAGCATATACAATTTCAGCCAACTCATATTCGACAAGGGGGTCAAGATGACTTAACCGAGGAATGACAGTATCTTGAGCAAATGGATTTGGTGAAACTGGATCACCACTTGTAGAATAATCAAATTAAACCCCTACCTCTTGCCCTGTACAAAAATCATCTACAAATGGATTGAAATCCTCAACTTGAAGCCCAAAACTCTGAAGGTGATTGAAGAAAAAATTGGCAGCAACCTACAAGACATAGGAGTAGGAAAAGACTTTCTAAATCAGACAGCAGCTGCACAGGAAATAAGGTCGACAATTGACAAGTGGGCCATCATTAAACTCAAAAGTTTCTGTACAGTGAAAGAAACAAATCAGGGAAGTAAAGAGAAAACCCACAGAGTGGGGGAACACCTTCACTGCTGATACATCTGACAGAGCATTAACTTCCAGAATGTATAAACTCAAAAAACAAAGAACTAGGAAAATAAATGACTCACTAAAAATATAGAGTAAAAAGCTAAACAAAGACTTGACAAGTGAGGAAATAGAGGTGGCTGAGAAACATCTTAAAAGGTGTTCAACATCGCTAATAATTAAGAAAATGTAAATTAAAATCACTTTAAGATATCATCTCACTCTGATAAGACTGGCTAGGATTAAGAAACAAATGATACCAAATGCTGGAGAGGTTGTGGGGAAAGGGGAATACTCAACTACTGCTGGTGGGAATGTAAACTTTTAAAGGTACTCCACCTCCACGCTATGGAAAGCAGTGTGGAGGTGGAGTACCTTTAAAAGATTCAAAATGAGTTTACCACCTGACCCAGTCATACCACTCGTGGGTCTATACCCACAAGACTCATCCTACTGCAGAGATACATGCACATGTATATTTATTGCAGCTCTCTTCACAATAGCAAAGAGCTTTAACCAACCCCAATGGTCCTCAACCAATGAGTGGATAGAGAAAATGTGGTACATCTATACAATGGAGTTCTATGCAGCAGCAAAGAAAAATGCCATCATGAAATTTGCAGGTAAATGGATGGAACTAGAAGATATCATGTTAAGTGTAGCAACACAGTCTCAGAAAAACTAATGAGGCCTGGTATCCCTCATCTGTGGAAGCTAGTACCAAGCACCTAGTAAGGAAAACTGAGCAATGTTAATGTTATATTCCCTGTGATCTGAAAACAGCTGTGCTCTTATATTGTGAATCCCTTAACGGATTCAAGAATTAACCTATCATTTATTTTTAGACTTTGGAATTTTGGTATATGGGTGGAGGTTATGTATGCATAGTTTAGAGTAATATAAAATCAAAATGAAAAATATGAATCCTCAAATATGATTTGGAAATAACATACAGTTTGTTTTCAGATGATGTAATTCTAGTATAGGTGAGACATATATATGTATATGGTGTACATATGTATACATATATATGTATACATATATATGTATACATATATATGTATACATATGTATGTATATACATATGTACACATATATACATACATATGTACATACATATGTATACATATATAAGAACTGAAAAATATGATCTCTGGCTGTAATGTAAGATAGATATGTAATTACTGTGCATTGGAACACATTGGACTTTCAGAGTGAGTGATGAACAACAGCAGTGCAGAAGCATGGAGAGTGTGGTCCATCTTGGCATTGTACTAGCTACTTGTCTTTTTGCTGGGACTAAAATCCCTGACATATGCAACATTAAAAAGAAGCATTTATTTAGGCCCAATGTTTGCAGATAACGTCCAGGATGGCAGGAGTCCCTTGGGCAAGATCCTGAAACAGCTGGTTAGAGTGCATACATTTAGGAATCAGAGAGAAGTGGTGTTCTCCTGGGACTGTTTTGTCAACTTGACACCACTGGGAAGAGGAAACCTCCACTGAGGAATTTCCTCTTCTGGACTGGGCTGTAGGAATGTCTGTGATAAATTTTCTTGATTGTTCTTGTTGTGGGTGGTGCCTCCCATGATCAGGTGGTCCTGTGATGTATAAGAATGCAGTCCGAGTAGACACCAGATGTGCAAGCTAGTAAGCAATATTCCTCCACGGTCTCTGCTTTTGTTCTTGCCTCTAGGTTCCTGCCTTGAGTTTCTACCCTAACCTCAGTGATGAACTGTGACCTTGCAGATGCAAGGGGGAAATAAGCTCTTTCCTTTCCCCAATGGTTTTTGTAATACTGCTTTGTCACTGCACAAACAAGGCAATATAAGACAGAAGTTGATACTGGGGAGTGGACTGTTGCTATGAAGAGCCTGACCATGTTGATTTTTTGGAGGAATGTGGAAGTTTAGACTAGAAAATCATTTGAATGATGTAAGCAGAGCTTGATGGGCCTTCTAAGATCAATGTGGAAGAAAGGAATGCTGATAGGGAAGAAGGATAAAACAGTAATTGGGTTATTTTGGGTAGGAATCTGTCTCTGATCTGCCCACTGCATAAATCTTGCATGAGACTAAATTGTATAGTAGTGGACTCTTTCTGGAGGAAATTGCAAGCAGCCTAATATCGAATTTGTGGTCTTGTTTTTAATGGTGAACATTATCAGCTCTACAGTGAAAAAAACAAGTGGGGAAGGAAGAAATGTAAAATGTACAGTTTGGAGAGAAAAAAAGAACACAGTGAAGCTTACAGTCAAGGTATGTGTGGAAAAGAGGCTCTTTGATGAAAGATGAGAACCATTAAGGAGAAGCCTGTATAATTCCCTGAACAATGGAAACATTACCTTCAAGGCAAGATCCCAGCCAGCAAAGCTTCCAACTTATATAAGAAGATGGCACATTCTGCTCCTAGAAAACCACCACATACACAAGCTACTGACAAATGGACTGTGGACAACGGGCCCAAGATCCACCACAGGCTGGCAGCCTAACTTGACTCTTCACAGGGTGCTGGCACGTACTCACATGTCTGTGAAGCTTTTTCTTGATTGTTGAGTGATGTGGGAGGGCTCAGCCCACTGTGGGTTGTCCCAATTGTGGCCAGGTAGGCTTGGGTTATATAAGAGAGGACACAGGACAGAGAAAGAATACAGAAAGCAATGTTCCTCCACGGTCCCTGCTTCAGCTTCTGACTCCATGTTCCTGCCTTGAACTTACTTGATGAAAGACTATTTTGAGCTGAAATAAACCCTTTCCTGCCTAGGTAGGCTTTGGTCTGTGGTTTATCACAGCAACAGAAGGCTAACTAGGACAGATGAACTCTGGTACTCAGCTCATCTTCTCCTTTCTTATTCTGTCTAGGATTCCAGTGTATGGAATGGTGCAACCCACAGTTTAGGTGATAACCTAATCTAGATAATCCCTGGTAAGCATGCACAGGGTATTGTCTCCCAGAGAGTCAAAGTGACAATATTAACTATTAGAGGTATTAAAGCCAAGCTTGCACTGAATATAGATCTGTGAAATCAATCAGCCATAAGAAGGAATTTACAGGAGGAAGGATAAAAATGATAAATGAAAACAATAAAAACACTCATGTGATTTATCACAATTCCCATCTGTAAAAAGAAACCTTACTAATAATGAAAGAATATAAACATTTCTATTAAGTCCAAGAGAAAACAAGAACATCCATTGCCAATTAAACTATTCAGTTGTTTACTGGAGAACTTGTAGAGAAGGAAATTGGATAGACAAAACAATTAGTTCTGTTAACAAGTCACAAGCTTATTTATGCAAATCTTACAAGATTAATGTAAGCCAGCTTGCACAGCAAGATGTGTTCAACATTAGGTTCTCTGCAAACAAACCTAGAAACGAGGATTTGTTTACAGGGAGTTGAGTTAGAAGATGATCCTTGGAAAAAGGAGAGGGAGTCCTGAGGGAGATATGTAGGAATGTGAGGAATCTCTCTGTGGGGTTTCAAATGGCTACCAGGAGGGCTCTTTCCAGGTAGAGTCCTGGCTGTGGTCTATACTTTTTTACAAGTGTCCATCTGAAGGCCAGGTTATGGGAGAACTAACACAGTGTTTTCTATTTTCCAAGGGCTTTGCACTTGCTCCTGATGCAGTCGGCCTACACTTACCCAAAAGACTTGTCAGGTTGTTAGATCCAGAAGCCCATTGGAATGCAGAGACACCTAAGATTGGAGGTCCAAAAACCTGCTCTACCAGGCATGGCCTTTGGTTATGCTAAAGCAGACCACCACTGATTACTCAGGAGTCTTCCACCTCGCCCCTCGCCCTTCGGAAGCCAGATTCCAGATTCCGACCCACCCCACTCCCACTGAATCCCGCTCCCACCTTCTCCCTTAAATTCCCAAGCCAGACGCCATTCTGTGCTTGGCTTGGCTTTCTCTTTCCCCTGAGCCCAGCGCCGGCTACTCTGAATTAAACTTTGCTCCGAAGAGCTTAGACCTCGTGGCTTTTCATTCCGGGGGGAGCGCACCATAACCTTACAACACTGGAGTCCAAGGTGCCAGCCTGGAATTCGTTCTGAAGGACTGGAACACCCCTGGCCATAAGCAGGGTGTTTAGGATGGAGGAAGTGCCAAACAGCTAAAATGCAGTGAGGCCATTTCCATAAGAAAGTAGGTTCCTGTGGAGTCAGAAGAAAAGCCAGTGATAATCTTCTTTTAGTGCAGCAATTCATAAAAATGGAAAATGACAGGAGATGTCTGTGAAAATAAATGTATTTGTTAGTGTTGTTTCCTACAGATGTGTTTCTTTCCTTCTTTGACCTTGCTTCATGTAGGATAATGAATGTATTATTACTAATATATGGGGCATCTTTTTTCACTCTCTAGGCACCATCTCCATTCATCGCCATGCCTGACATGATCTTAAAATTCTACCCATGCTTTAAAGCCTCCAAACAGACAATCTGCTTCACAAAGTCTTCCTGAATCTTGGTTAAAATTAGTGTTCATATCCTTTTCTCTAAAGAAGAAACAGCTGATCTCACCACATGGTTTTAGAAAGATACATTCTATGATAATTCAATGGAACCATTCACAACTTAGAAAAGAAATCTGTCTACTTTACCATTAAACAAATCTAGATTCATAGTTGTGAGGAAGGTACATCTTGTTCTCATTTCCTTCTTTGTTTCTCTTGTCATATTTTTTAAATTTTCAATGCAGAAGTTTATTGTTTTGAGCCCAGGTTCACCGCTTCAGTCAGTTTGTTGACCCAGTCCTTCTGCCGTGGCTGTTTTTCTCTCCAATTTTCATCACTCCAAAATATGCATATATACATGCCACATATATCATAGGTTTTAGCATCTTCAGCTTATGATTTTTTCTTTTTTTATACTTTTTATTTCATTTTTTAATAATAAGTAATAAATTGTGAGTACAAGCATCCTTCATGTAAAACCAATTTGCAAGCAGTTGTGCCCAAACCCACATAGTCCAAGGCTCCCACCATCCAACTGGAGGGGCTTGTAAGTACATTCAAGTTGATCAAATAAGTGTCCAGACTATGTTGTTATAGTTTCAACGTTCACACCAATCACAGCCCTTACATTCTACCACACCCCCTCTTCCACAGATTGTTCCCTAGACTTAGAAAAGGGGCACATGTGGATGAGAAGCAAAACAGTCTACTTTCTCTGGAGATGTCGTTTTGGACTCTGATCAGTTCTGGCTGTTTCCTTTCATGGGCTGACAGTTTGTCCAGGAATAACCTTTCAATCCTACTAATGAAGCACAAGCAATTAGATATATAGGTATTTAAACAGTACTAATTATTATGATAGGTTACTTTGGTATAGACACAGATGTTTGGATGGTATGCTAACCCATGAATTACATATTTTCTGTAAAAGATGACAAGGTCTTACTGTGGCTTATAACATCTCCTAACCACTAGAGGATGTAAGCTTGTGGCATCAGGCATGAGTTATTCCTCTAAGGAGAGAGCTAATACCCAATTAGATTTGGGATATATAGACATATGGCTGCCACTGCTGCACATTATTTCCAGCCAGGTAAGGGTAGCTGATGCTGACAGAGGAGTCTTGCTTGACTCAAGGAGACCAATATTTGCTTTATTGGTTTAGTGGCCTTTGTTAACACTCTCTGGTATTCCAGAGACCAACTGTACACTTGCAAGTGCGGTCTCAATACATCTTTCCCATGCTTACACCAGGTTTTCGACATCAGGGCCTTACTGCCTCTCTTCTTGCAGGTATCCCAGTTTACAGGCAAGAAGACTTTACCTTTTTTTTTGGGGGGGGGGCTTGGATCCCCTGGCCAACATCTCCTTGGCAGAATAATCCATTGCTGATATCAGAGATCTCCTGTATTAATATATTTTGCTTAAGTGAACAGCTTAAAGAGACTTTAGTATTAAATTTGGTTCTGAATACAGAATAATCATTTTCACAGTTCCTATGTCTATTAGTCAATTAAAGAAAGCAGGTTTTTTAAATTTATTTTTTGTGTGTATGAATGTACTGCATGCATGCAGGTTTGTGCACCCGTGTCGTGCAATGATGTGGAGATCAGAAGAGGGCATCAGATTCCCCTGGAACTGGAGTTAAAGACGGTTCTCGGCCGCCATGTGGGTGCTGGGGATTTGATCCCGGGCCCTCTGCAAGAGCAGTCAGTGCTCTTAACCACTAGGCCATCTCTCCAGCCCCAGAACGCAGTTTTACCAGTTTTATAAGAGATTACTTCTATAAAAGTTGGCTCTAATTTACAGTTAGAGAATGACTTAATTACCATCATATTTTTCTTTGTTCTGTGAAAAGGAGGTAAGAAAGTCTCTCATATTAAAACTTTGCAGCACCTAGAAGGTAAGGTTCATTAGGACTCATTATAAACAGTTGTTACAAATAGGATCCACAGAGATGTTTGATGTCTGTAGCAGTGTAAGGCTTTTCTTCCTTTTAATGTTTAGATAGGCCAACTTCTCTGCTGGTATTTCTTGGTACATCCTACACAATGCGAAGCTGTATCTTTTCTTTCTCAGCCATTAAGTTTGTGAGGTTTTGACTTGTGGGAACATACAAATTTTTTCACATAGTTAGTTTTAAGATTTAAATTGCAAAATTTTTGACAAAAAGTTTTAAAATAAAACTGTACTCCCTTTTTTATTTTAAGTTTTTATTTTTCTGACCCATGACTCTCAAAAAGGCAGTTGTAGTACACATACCTATAGGCAGGAATTAAGGTGTAAATTTCATTGAATTTACCCAAGCTGTTTTGGGTGACTGTATGTTGTTAATTTGGGAATCAAACTTAAATTCTTAAGTTAAATCATCCTACAGGTAAAAGCGAATGTTACAAAGATGATACTGTATAACACAAAAATTATAGAGAGCATTTGTATATGTTAATCCCAAAGTTATTGTTATACAGATTTTAAGTAAAACAAATGTGGACAACAACAATTTATATTTCCAATTAACTTAGATGTATTACTGTTTTTGTTAAAAACCATTAAACCAATGTTGTTTAATATAGACATATTTACTTTTACTAAGTCACAAAATACTATGTAATTTGTAGATAGAGTTTGGGCAATATTGGATACTTGCTGAACTGAGGTCTATTAAATATACATTAATCAAATATAGACCTGTGTCCCTCTCCAACACCTTCCACCCCTCCAGATTCACCGTTTCAGTCAGTTTTCTGATGCAGTCTTTCTGTTGTTGTTCTTTTAATATGCATCCCTCTCCACAAGAAATATTTACAACTGGGTTATTGACGCTAGCATCCACACATGAGGGATACCATTCGTTGTTTGTTTTTCTGGGACTGTGTTACTTCACTTAACATAATATCTTCTAGTTCCATCCATTTACCTGCAAAGTTCATGATGTTGTCTTTCTTTACTGCTGCATAGAACTCCATTGTGTACATGTACCATATTTTCTCTATCCACTCATCAGTTGAGGGCCATTTGGGTTGGTTCCAGCTTTTTGCTATTGTGAACAGAGCTGCAATAAATATAGCTGCGCATGTACTTCTGCAGTAAGAAGAGTCTTGTCGGTATATACCCAGGAGTGGTATGACTGGGTCAAATGGCAAGCTCATTTTGAGTCTTCTAAGGGTTCTCCACACTGCTTTCCATAGTGGCTGTACAAGTTTACATTCCCACCAGCAGTGGATGAGTGTTCCCCTTTCCCCACAACCTCTCCAGCACTTGGTATCATTTGTTTTCTTGATCCTGGCCAGTCTTATTGGAGTGAGTTGATGTCTTAAAGTGGTCTTAATTTGCATTTCCCTAATTATTAGTGATGTTGAACAATTCTTAAGATGTTTCTAAGCCATCTCTAGTTCCTCCTCTGTGAAGCCTCTATTCAGTTCTTTGCTCCATCTTTAGAGTGATTCATTTGTTTTCTTCCTTTGTTTTTTGAGTAGCTTGTATACTCTGGAAGTCAATACTTTGTCAGATGTATCTACAGTGAAGGTTTCCTCCCACTCTGCAGGTCTTCTCTTCACTTCCTTTATTGTTTCTTTTGATGAACAGAAGCTTTTGAGTTTAATGAGGTCCCATTTGTCAATTTTCGATCTTATTTCTTGTGCAGCTGTTGTCTGATTTATGAAGTCTTTTCCTATGCCTATGTCTTGTAGTCTGCTGCCAAGTTTCTCTTCTATCGCCTCCAGAATTTGGGGTTTCACGTTAAGGTCTTTGATCCATCTGGAATTGACTTTTGTACAGGGTGAGAGGTAGGGGTTTAATTTCATTCTTCCACAGGTGGTGATCCAATTTTGCCAACACCACTTGCTGAAGATGCTGTCTTTCCTTCATTGTGTCTTCTTGGCCCCCTTGTCAAATATGAGGTGGCTGAAATTGTATGAGCTCAGGTTTGGATCTTCAGTTTTAATCCATTGATCAACTGGTCTGTTTTTGTGCCAGTACCAAGCTGTTTTTATGACTATAGCCCTGTAGTACAGTTTGAAGTCTGGTATAGAGATCCCCCATGTATTGCTCTTTTTGCTCAGGGTTGCTTTTGCTATTTGGGGTCTTTTGTTTTTCCAAATGAAATTAAGGATTTTTTTTCCAAGCCTGTGAAGAAACTCTTGGGGATTTTGATTGGGATTACTTTAAATCTGTACAAGAGTTTGGGTAGAATGGGCATTTTTACTATATTTATTTTCCCAATCCATGAGCATAGGAGGTTTGTCCATCTTTTGATGTCTTCTTCAATTTCCTGCTTTGGGGGTTTAAAATTTTTTGTTGTAGAGATCCTTGTTGTCTTTGGTTAGGTTTGTTTGTAGGTATTTTATTGTTTTTGAGGCTATTGTGAGTGGGAAGGTCTCCTTGTATTCCTTCTTCAGTTGCTTGTTGTTGGTGTAAAGAAAGGCTACTGATTTTTCTAGATTTATTTTGTATCCTGCCACTTTACTGAAGCTCTTAATCATTTCTAGGAGTTTTCTGGTGGAGTTCTTAGCATTCCTTAAATAAACAATCATATAATCAGCAAAAAGGAATAGCTTGACTTCCTCTTTTCCAATTAGTATTCCTTTAATTTCCTTTTCTTGCCTTACTGCCCTAGGAAGGGTTTCAAGCACTATATTGAAAAGGAGTGGTAACAGGGGGCAGCCTTACTGTGTTCCTACCTTTAAGGGTAATGCTTCAGTCATTCCCCTATTTAGGATGATATTGGCTGTGGGTTTCCTGTATATGGCTTTGATTACCTTGAGGAATGATCCGTCCAATCCAATTCTGTCTAGGACTTTAAGCATGAAGGGATGCTGGATTTTGTCAAAGGCTTTTTATGTGTCAATTGAGATGATCGTATGGTTTTTATCCTTCAGTCCATTTATATGTTTGATGATATTTATTGATTTGTGTATGTTGAACCATCGCTGCATTTCTGGTATGAATCCAACTTGGTCATGATGGATGATCTTCTTGATGTGGGTATTTATGCAATTTGCAAGTATTTTATTTAGAATTTTTGCATCTGTGTTCATTAAGGAAATGGGTCTATAGTTTTCCTTTTTGATTGTATCTTTGTCTGGTTTAGGCAATAGTGTGATGGTGGCTTCATAGAAGGAATCTGGGAGAACTCCATTTGTATCCTTCTAAACAACTTGAATAGTAAAGGTTGTAAGTCTTTTTGAAATATTTCATAGAATTCTGCTGTGAAACCATCTGGGCCTGGGCATTTTTTGGTTGGGAAGCTTCTTATTACATCTTCAATTTCTTCATATATTATTGGCCTATTTAGGCTGTCGATCTCTTCTTGGTTGAGCTTTGGTGATTCCCAGGATTTCAGATATTCATCCATTTCTTCTAGGTTTTCAAACTTAGTAGAGTATAGGTTTTTGAAGTATTCCTGTATGATTGTCTGGATCTTTACATTGTTGTGATATTTCCCCTTTTATCACAGATTCTATTGATTTGGAATTGTTCCTTCTTTCTTTTGGTTAACTGGGCTAGAGGTCTGTCTATCTTGTTTATTCTTTCAAAGAACCAACTTTTGGATTCATTGATTTTTTTTTGTATGGTTTTCTTTGTTTCTATTTCAATGATCTCTGCTCTCATTCTTGTTATTTCTTCTTGTCTGCTACGTTTAAGGTTCATTTGTTGTCTCTCAAGTATTTTTAGCTGGTCTTGTCATATTTTTTTAAACTTGGTGTTTAGTGTAATTTTAGATTCCCTGAGGATTTCTTGGTGAATGATAGCTCCTGGAAGAGTTAAAGTCAGTTTCTTTAACAATATCACATTGGGTAGATAGGTTGCCTAGGCTCTAGGGAATAGACCCACATGGAAGAAGATGTAGGTAACAGAAGAGAGAGAGAGAGAGAGAGAGAGAGAGAGAGAGAGAGAGAGAGGAGTTTCACAAAATAGTGTGAGGGTAGGGAGGTGGGGGAAATCTGGCAGGAGAGGGTGTTTGAATGTAATTCAGAATACAATGTATGAAATACTGAAAATGAATGAAAATGTAAAACGTCATTAAATCATTAGTATGGATGTTTTTGTTTATTTTATATTGAAAAATTATAATTCTACATAGAAATACACATTGAATTATTAAATCTACACAACTCAAATTCCATCACATGCTCATTCATGGGTTTTTCTCTGTCCCCAGAACAGAGTACAGGTATCACAAATAAACTCCGATATTTTTGGTAATTTGATATGGGCATATTTTACCTCCTCTGTACCTGAAGATTCAGGATGGGAAAAGGCAAAAAGAGGGGATGAAATACAGACTGCTGTGTCCCTTTTGTTACATCCTCATTTTGGCTTAAATGGCTGCCTAATACAGGGTATGGGAGAGAGAAAAATTATAATAGAGATTTTTGGTCATTCCATGTCCCTAGAACAGAAAGGCTTTCTGCAGGAAAACTCAAATTTGTATAGACAGTGTGGCTCTCGGCTTTATCAGCTCTTGGTAGATATAACGTATGTGCTTTGACTTGTTCTGAGTCAGACTAAAGCCTCCATACTTTTGACTTACCTGGATTCTAGGCTCTAAAACCTTCATATAAACATCTTGAATTAGGTAGATAAAGCTTAATTCATCTCCTGGATGCACCATTTTTCTCATGGATTTCACTTTCAAACAACAGTCTTGTCAAGGTGGTCCATGCCTTTAATCCTAGTTCTAAGAATACAGATCCAGATATAGCTCTGTTACATTAAGGCCAGCCTGGTCTACATAAGGAGTTCCAGGACAACTGGGATTAAAGGGAGGCCCTATTAAACAAACCAAAACAAACCAACCACAGAAAACAATTTAACCTGAATGATAGTATCAGGAGATGCTAAAATAATGGAGTGGTCACAAAGCAGCTATCTCTTCTTCATTGGGGTAAGACAAAAGTAACAATTGTGAAATATGTGCCAGTAAGTGGGTATGGAAAACAAGGAAAACAAGGTTCCTAAAATCCAGATACAGCTGAATTTCAAATCAAGAGAAATGCAATGTCCTGGCAGCTATTTTGGCAGCATGTTCAGAAGAGACATCACTCCTCACAGGAAGAAGAGTTGAGTCACATCACTTCCCAGAAGGCTGCCCTTTACAGACTCAACTAGGCCATCTGCTGTCTGAACAGTAAGTTAGCCTTAGAGAAGACTAAGGCTCTGCACCTCTCAGTACTTTAAGAATGCCACTTTCAAGAGGGAGCTTGGACAGCAACCTATTATCTGAGACTGTGGTGCTCAAGTGGTCAGGACACCCAAAGTAAGAATACTGCAGGATCTCTGTGCACTCCCTGCTGCAGTGACTGCTCAGGAAACAACCATAGTCAAGAGACAGTCAAAGGTGTTTACCTGACTTAAATTCAATGCAAATATCATCATGCAGGCAATGGAGAGTGGAATGGCAGGCCTTCCTTCAGAATCAGCAGTTGGGCATACTTGGCCTCTAGGACTTTGAGTAGCCCCAGTCACATGTGGTTTTATGAAGTGAGAGATCTGAAGGTTATAGGACAGTGGAGAGTGAAATTCTGAGTTCCTCCAGCCCCACTGGATGGAATTCTGATGTTGACTGGTGATTCATATGCAACCACCGAGGTGTTCAACAATCTCCACCTCTTTGGCATTTGCTTCAAAACTAGGATCATAGACTTGAAACAACCAGTGTGAAAATACTTAAAAAGTCAGGAGAGAAAACCTACCATGCCTCCAGCATTTACCACAACCCTGGAAGTATAGGGCAAAGATGTGTGGCGAGAAAAGCACAAGTATTCCAGAATTCTGCCTCAAATCACTTGAGACACAACTGACATTGGGTGCATTTGGCTGAAGTAGGGAACAAGAACCACCTTGTACTTGCATGTTGCAAACCTAAAAGGCCTAGAAACTTTAGTTGAGTCAGCAAAGCCCGTGACTGTGTGCTCTTGCTGAGGTTCCCAGCATAACAAACCTAGGGGAATGCAGACCCAGAGCATCCCCAGCTGATCTTTCTATTTTAATTTTTTTAACTTTTTTGTGAATTTTATACCATTATATTTTGATAACATTTTGATTCCCTCTAATATATGTACTCCACTGTCTAATACATATGTATATATATATATATATATATATATAGAGAGAGAGAGAGAGAGAGAGAGAGAGAGAGAGAGAGAGTCAGGTTTGAGTTTTCCACACAGCTGTTCATTTACTCATATGAACTCATAGCCAACCTGACAGCATGGGCAAATCCCTCATAAGCTCAAGCCAGACGAAATCCCAACATAGAATTAACGAAGTGGGTAAGAAACCCCAACCCTAGCTGAGGAACTACTGGCAAGTGATGGCTGATGGGCAGTGAAGAATAAGTCATTTCAGTGTGAGATTCTTAAAAGGACAATCAGGTGCCAGCAGATCATGGATTTCTTACCTGCATTTATTTTCCCATTTGGTTTTGTTTTCTTTTTTATATTCTCATTGTGATTTTGCTATTTTTAATATAGTCCTCTCATTTACACAGTTTGTTCATAGTTTTTATTTGTTTTCACAAGATGCTTAAAGGAAATTCCCAGCAAGCATAGAGATCCAACATGGTCATGGGAGTGCATGAAAGAACACGTTCTACTGGAAAATGAGACAAGTGGGTATGCAATCAGAAATAATGAAATATTATCAATGCAGCAAGTCCTCAGACTTCTGAGATGAGCATGAAAGAAAGACTCAAGTGCATACCATTCCAAGCAATCAGGAGAAACAAAACAAAACAAGGATGTACATTTCAGCCAATTTGTGTGGCAGCCGTACCTGGCCTGAGGAGTGGCTCCAATCTCTGTCTTGATTAACAAATGCTTCTCTGTGTTATGGTGAGTTAAACTGGACACTTGCTTCCTTTCTCTTGTTTGTTTTCCATTTCTAAATAATTGGTATTTAAGTAGCTACTTTAAATCCTGTCTGCAGAGTATTGACAGGCATTGGCAGAGCTTATTAAGGGAGTCATCACTCTGCAAGATTCTCACAAAAGCTTTGCTCAATTGAACACAGACCTTGTTTAACCTTTCCCAATGTTTATCATCCTGATGTTTTTCAGTGCACAGAGAGTTTGAGACTTTCCATGTAGTCATGGATAATTAAATTGACTTTCATTCAATTAAAAAATCAAGTTAGGGCCCAGGATAGAATAAATTGTCTTAGATTTCTAACGCCTGATCATCTTTCATGTATAAACAAGATATATTTATCTATTTTTCAGGACCAGGGAACCCAACCCATATTATTGAAAATTGTAGGTAAGTGTTGTACCACTGAGCTACCCCTGAAGTATAAGCTTCACATAATTGTGCTGAGGATTATACCTCAAATTCTGAAAACTCTTAAGACAATTAATGATTAATGGAAGATACTCACCTGAAAGTCGGATTCAAGAACTATGTGTAATGTAAAGCATGAAAGACTCTGCTTTTCATAATTACATTTATTTCAAGTTTGAATCTGGCCACTGACAAAGGCCATATAATTGTGTGGTAAGATGAAACATCTGAGTTTAATAAAATGAAATATATCAAACTCATGTCTTCATGTTCACATATAAAGCATGCCTATTTGTGTTAAGCATTGTGTTAAGGATTGAAGATACAGGAGTATAATAGAACACAGCTCTGCCTACTCAAACAATAAGTACAGTATCACAAATTTCATTTCCCCATATAAAACTGATAAGATATATACTATATATTAGCTTCAATTTTTGCTTGATAGTTCAAATGAGACTTGAGTAGAAATATTTTCTAAATTGATAGCTGCTCAAGTGCTTATTGATTATTTACTTGGTTCCTATCATTGTTTCAAAGGCTGAGAATATATAGATACCAGAAAGAAGCATCACTTCAAGAGTAAAAATAGAACAGGTGATATGAAAATAAATAATTCCTCTAGAATGAGATAAACAAAGTACAAGTTGCTCTGACAGGGAAGATAAACGGATGTCTAGTTAGGTCTAGAGGGACTTGCAACCAAAAGTTCTTGACAAAGGATTTTGATATTTGATCAGAACTTAAGGGAAAGCTTGCCTGGGAGACCAATAAGAAGATGTATTATATTATAGATAGAGGAGGCATTGTGAGGAGGGGGTTTGGGCTCGTGTGTGTGTGCACACGCGCGTGTCTGTGTGTGTGTGTGTGTGTGTGCATGTGTGTGTGTGTGTGTGTGTGTGTCTATTTGAAGAATGTCCTAGACATATGAGTAGAGTAACTGCGGCAATTAATTTAAAAGAGAAAGAAATAATGTTTCCCTTTGAAGTTACAACACAGCCTACAGGTGAGGCTCTTCTGATAGTTATCATATAGTGTTATACAGATATTTCCTAATATTAGGTTATAAAGGCGCAAAACCCCAGATAAAAAGGCATCGTGAGACTTAAGTCACTCCAGGAACATGATTTACTTCCATGTGGGACTGCCAGAGCAGGCCACCTGCAGGCACGTGGTGGAACAGGTAACAGAAGGGCAGGGGCAGGGGCAGGGGCAGGGGCAAGATGGCGACTGGGGCCCACCCATTTATACCCATGGGTGGGACCTCAGGTACAGGGGAAGAGGTCAGAAGATTGACAGCCTCTGGAGGAAGTGGGCATGTGTGTCCCTTGGAATTCTGGGAAGCCCAGACCTAACATTCCAGCCTTTTGATGATAAGGAAATGGGACGCTATTCTCTTTTTTGTATCTGCTTCAGAGTTGACCGGTGGTGGGGGGTGAAGTCTTGGGGGAATGGCTGTCAGGCTGAAGGGTTAGAGTCTGATTTCCCATGTTGGCTGCTCTGGGTGCTCTGTCCAGTGATTTTGGTCCAGATCAATAATGGCCAGCACTTAAGTGGACATTTTCTCTGCAACTGAAAAGGCTAGCTGGTTGAGTCATATATGAGTAATCCAGTACAGGAACTTCATCATACTAACATGGGGCTTCTGTGCATTAGCAGTTGGAGGGTCCCTGTCTAGGGTCTGCAGAGGGAGAGAGGACTTGTACTCTAGTTTGAGGAATTGGAAAATGTTTTAGTGCACAGAGTTCTAGAATGAGAGCCAGGGCTCCAGAACGAGAGCCATAACCATGAGAATATAAAAGGTCATATTTTCTGGCATGGCACATTAAATCTGTCACCTATGTCTGAGATATTTTCTAACATGACACGGTAGCTTCCTAACTTGGGAATGTAGATCTCTCACCTATCTCTCTGGTAATAAGGTATAAGTTATTTTGTTTTGTCTTTAGATTATAGTTTCCAGTTGGGGTGTTGAAAACCACACAGTTAGCTTAGATAAATGAAATTAGCTTTGGTGTTAAGGTCAGTTGAGGTTCTGGTTCTTAGGGGGTCACTCAGGCCTTGCACCTGGCTCTCTTCACCAGTTCCATTTATGTGAGGACAAAGTCAGGCCTTGCTTGACCAGAGCTTCCCTTTAAAACATGAGGAGTCTCTCCTCTATATGGACTTTCCTCCCTTGACTGGACACTGGCCGGATGAAGTCCTTTTAAGTGAATCTCCAAGACCTTCCTGGCCCAGGATGACTGGTGACTCACTGCCATAGGACATGTAAAAAGGTGCCAGCGCAGGACCCTAGGACTTAAGTCCACCTTAGAGAGTAGGGGCCAAAATATTGTCCCTTCAAATCCTTCTTGTCAAATCAGGTTGGAAATTTAAGTATGATTGCTAAACCTCCAAGAGGATTATTTGAATGAATTTGGTAGTTTAATTACCATATAATGCCTAAGTAAATCTTGAACATTGACTTAAGCACTTTTTATAAATTCTTAATTGCTATGGCAAAATATTCTGACTAAAAATAAAAGGTCATGGTAGGAGCCTGGTGGTAGTAGCTGCAGCACAAGATAGGAAAGGATGCTACTTACTGGCTTGTGTTGGTGGCTCATGTTCAGCCTATTGTATGCAATATAGAAGTGTCTGGCCAAGGATGGCATTGCCCATAATGGGCACAGGCCAGTCCAATGAAAGCAATTATTGAAGTTTCTTAGCTCAGGTTTATCAAGTTGACATTTAACCTATGCAGTTAGGTCTGCAATTTGTTCTTTAAGGTCTATAAAGGTCATTTAGGTACTCAAAGTACAATAGATTTAAACCATGAAAGGCAAAAAGAGTTCTAACATAGCCCATGAAACAAATGCAAGATAATAAAGAGACTAAAACCAATACCTTCTCAAATGAAGGCTGTGTCACTTGTCCCTAGATTTTGAATTATAGCTTTGAGAAGGAAAAGGGGGGGGGGAATTGTCACATACCAACAGTAGACAGGAAATACTTAGGGCTCACCCAAATTGGTTACATTTGGACTGTCCATGTGGTCACTGGAAGTAAAACCTTACTTTTCTTAAAAATATTAAAAGTAACATGTGAGCCAGGCATGGTGGCGCACGCCTTTAATCCTAGCACTTGGGAGGCAGAGGCAGGCGGATCTTTGTGAGTTCAAGGCCAGCCTGGTCTACAGAGCAAATTCCAGGACAGCTGGGGCTACAGGGAGACCCTGTCTCAAAAAGACCAAAAAAAAAAAAAAAGTAACATGTGCAAAGTATAACAGGTGTAAAACAGTTTTAGTATGTATGGGTAACTCTCTCTCTCTCTGTCATTCTCTCTCTCTCTCTTTCTCTCTCTCTCTGTCATTCTCTCTCTCTCTCTCTCTCTCTCTCTCTCTCTCTATATATATATATATATATATATA